>CAHIKZ030000821.1:315000-317500 GCA_903632075.3 Acanthosepion pharaonis
AAATCACACACTTGTTGCTAGCATATGGAGCACACCATAGTAGTAACTGAAATTTAGTTACAGACAACGAAAGGCTCTAGCCATAAATAAACTCCAACCCTGGACTACTCAGCCCCCCCCCCACCAGCAGTCACCAACACAAGCCCTTTATCAAGGCGTCTCTCCGAGGGGAACTGATACTGAAAATAAATTCTAATCCCTTCCTTACATACAAACACTTAAGAGCTGAAGATGGCTGGATTCAGATCAGCTAGAAATAGACTATTCTAATGCTGAGGTAATTTTGTTTTTTTCTGTAAAAAATATATATATACACACACATGTGGAAGAACTCAAAATTGATTGCTACATTTAGAGCTTGCATTAAAATTTAAGCTTACCTTTTCAACAATAATTCTTCTGACGCCATTTTAATTTAAAAACAATTTGATGTACTTGATGTACATAGGTCCTTATTTTCCATACAAACAATTACAATGACTTTCACTGGATTTTGCAATTAATTTCAATTATTCCCAAATTTATTTCCAATTTACAAAAATTATCATACAAATAAATATGTCACAAAAAAATCACGTAAAAAATGCTGAAAGCATTCATTGTCATGAAAACTTGGAAATCCAAAATTTTAGGATTGATGATCCAGATCCTGTCCTGAATGTTTTTAAGTTGTTCATGGAACTGATCCAATTCCAAAATTCTATGATATGTTGTTTACATTCTGCTATCTGTCCAAATCATGTGTTGTCTTACAGAAAAGAATGATCCAAATTCTTTTAAACAAAAAGATTTTGTTCAATTGTCAAGCTTGTGATTTGTTTGTGTTGATCTGTTCTGCCCCAAAATACCATTATCTTGACAGAAAGAAAAATATCTGGGAAGATTCTAAACAAAGAATGAACCACATGGTTTTTAACAAGATTTCCTAAGATTAAAATGAAGAAATTAGATATATCAATGTCAAATTTGGTGTGTGGAGAGGTCTATATAAAGAGGACCTCCACAGACCCAAAAGTTGGAGGGATGGAGAATCAGTCCTACAAGGAAGGTTGCCAGAAATTCACTCTAGCCACATTCTCTGTGGCTGGAGTAAAAACATGGACACAGAAGAAATGAGTGAGAATAAATTTAAAATACCAGAATTTTTTCTCTTCTTTTTTTTCTCTTTATATCTCATTCTCTGATAAAGCTTTAATATAGGCAAAACATGTTAGATTTATAATGTTTATATTTGTTCCTTATCCTATAATACATGTAAATATAATTTTCTCTTTCTCTTCTCTTGTGAACTATATTGTTCCTTATATAAATATATATGTAAAAATCTTCCACTGTTGATATTCATTTTGTTTGAAAATGTTGAGTTCATTTCTTTTGAAACTGAAACTTCTCAACTTCTTTGTCACAGTTCTTAAATAACCACATCCCTTATCAAGTAGCCCTTCAGGCTACAAATTGATGAACCATCATCATCATCTTGCGGCCTCAGCCGAGATTGAACTCACTACACCTTTCCAGTATTCCTTATCTTCAATACTTTGATTGGTGTAGTTCATAATCTTGTCAAATAGCTGAATTCTTGATGCTTCGCGAGGGCTATCAAGGGTGTTTTTATCGTGACACCATCACTAAATGGATTGCCAACCAAGGCTCAGAGAGACTCCATTCACCCTCATCTAAGATCTTTGAAGGGATGAATACAGAGACCTGGTGCACCGAATGCCACAAGGTTCCCAAACGACACTCCGCAGGTTTTGAATTCAGAGTTGTCCTTCTCCTATACCAGTTGCCATCCAAGGCTATAGAACCCAGTCTGTCCTGCTATTTTACCCATAGCTGGAGGGAGAGGAAGAGGATTCATACCTTTCCCAAGGGTATTAGCACGTAAGTGAATGTAATGGATTCGACTGGAATTTGAACTCGGCTCTGCGATTCCTCAATCCAAGCCGCTATCCATTACTCCACTGTGCCTTCATTGATGAACAACAGCAACACAGTCCACTTCAACCTGTAGTAATCATTCACTACAAAAGCTTTCATAGATTATATCTGTAATGTCATGTATTTTCAAAAGTAATTACATATATATGTGTGTATATATTATAAAATATTTACTTATCTCTACTTAATTTCACAGATTCTGAAATCAAACCACCAGGAGACAAAAATATTTTTGATTTATTTACATATATCCTTTCTTTCTTAAAAGATACTAAGTTATGACCTATCTTAACTTTTAGCATCTTCTAAGACAGATATGAAAATAAACAAAACTTTAGTCTTCTGAAAAAAGGACACATAATATCAGAAAGAGATAGTTGAAATTTCTAGGGCATATAACGAGGAAAGAGGGCTTAGAAAATTTGATATACAGAATCTGTAAAACTCTGAGTAGAGAGGTGTAAAGATTTATTACAAAGACTACTTTACTTAAACAAGCATTATCTTCTAGAAATACCCCAGTTGACCATTTTCTGTTAAAGCATATTTATTGTTACAC
>CAHIKZ030000821.1:322500-377500 GCA_903632075.3 Acanthosepion pharaonis
TACATACAGTATTATATGACAATTTGATCCAATCATTCCTATCAAATCAGGAAATGAAGGTCGTTTGAACAGGCTCATTTCCAGATCCTTTCATATGAACATGAGTGTCCCCCCAAGCCTCTCTCCTGGGTCTTATGCTGTTTCTGATCTTCATCAATGATAATTCTGATGTCATCAGTTGTCAAGTAGGCATTTCTGTAGATGACATTACCATTGTCTCAATAACAAATTTGTCACTGCTCTTGAAAAGGCCTTCCATCCAAGCCTGAAACAGACTGTCATCACTCAGTGTCCACTTTTATATTTGCACACACTCTATTCCTGATATTAAGCACTTTTATCCATAAATAGAGCATACTTTAAAACTATATTTTTATCACACACACACACACACACACACACACACACACACACACACACATATATATATATATATATATATATATATATAGATTGCACATCTTAATCAGCATATAATCATTCTATTTATGATTACTTTCATTTTGTTCCAGTGTCCATAGCCCCTAAGATGACTCTTGAGACCACCATTCAATTTCATAGATCTCATGCATATTTGACAGATAAACTCTGTATTCTTGATTGGGTTTGCATGCCTTACAACTCTCCTGTATACCACTATGTGCTTTTTCAGTTCAGATGATCTGCAAATCTTAACTAATAAGGAATAAAGGCTGTATCACTAAATTTAATGACCATTACTGTTTAGCCTTCATAGCCTAATCAGTAAGTTTTGGAAAGGCAAATGATTGTTCTTTATTTCTGATCCATATAACTTATTAACAATTGTGGAATGATAATCTGGAAGTTTTGATAAAAAGCAACTGAATTTAAGATGAAAAAAAACAAAACCTAATAAAAATGAATTAATGCAATAGTCATTTTGAATGTTTTACATAAATTTACAGCAGTTATGGGAAGCCTAAATCAGAAGGTTTTCAGAAGAAATATTAACTAGCAGCTGATTTTGAATGAGAACTTCAATCAGTTGTTATCTAGGACAAAAAATGGCCTGTAAACTTTAATGCCTCCAAAACAAAACTGTTATCTTTTAGTAATCTTGGAGAATCATTTTTGCCTTCCATCAGCATAGCCTGGTGCCAACCTCCAGGAGAGCAACTTATTGTGCCTTCTCAGTCTCTTGTTTTCCACTGACATGAAGTGAAATGATTAAATTGAATCAATTGCTAGGTCTGTGGCTAGGAAAGTTGGTTCACGGTGTTGTAATTCTTGCCAGAATCTATCGTGCATGTCTATAAATCTACCATTTGACAAATAGTAGATTTATAGACATGCATTGATTATTGAAGTCATATATTTTCTGGTAATCATGCTAAATATCTCTAAATTCTTAACAAAATCAAAAGAAGATTGGTCCTGACTAGGTGTTGTAGAGTAGTTTTCACAGTGGAAGCTTGTATTTCAATAAGTCGTCCTACATTAGGTTTGATGTACAAAACATTAGGAACTTGAAATAAGAGTTAATGACGCAGCAATCTAGTTGTGATGGTTGATACTTCAATGTCCGACATCGACTGACTCACTCAACACCACTGAGCCGAACTGGCCACTGCTACTACTACTTATTATCTGTGGGAGAGTCTATTACAATAGAATAGGTATTATGGTATAACACTAAGCATCTTGAATACAGTCATTTTCTCACTGCTATAATGTAGTTATCCCTTTATCTTTTCTATAAATATTTTCATGACAATTGTTCTGTTGCATGTTCCTGCTTGGTACTACAACTACATGAATTTAATCGTACTACTAAATCTCATCATTTTACTGTAACAAGATGTAACCATAAGTTCTATTCTAAAGGTTCCTTTTCTCACACTTCTTGCCTGTGTAACTCTCTTTCATCTTATTGCTTCCCTACCACCGATGATCTTCAAAAATTTAAGTTCAATATCCATCGTCGTCATCTGTATTTTTTAATCTTGTTCTTTTATTTTCCTTTCTCCTCATTGACAGCATTCTCATTTTCTTTTATCTTCAATAACCCCTTGCATTTTAGTGGCACTATTACCTTGCATGGGGTGAAGTGATTAACAGAAACAAAAAAAATTAAAATCTGTTAACACTGATAATAGAATGGCTGTGTTTGGTTAGTTTTATTTTGGGAAGATCTTTATTGGTTCTACATAACTAGAATGTTATTTAAGTCTTTGCTAGCGTCTAGATAATTTAATTCATATACAGCCACTAATCTTGTCAGATCTTGTTTCAATCTGACCATAATTTGATCAAAACATTTTATTGACATTTCATATGTTGATTTTTATCAATTTATATCATTTAAGAAAAGGTGGGTGTATAATAATTGAGGCAGAAATGTTTTATTTTTTGTTGGGTTTCCTTTTGTCAATTTCCAAAGGCCAAATTTGCTCCCCCCAAAATTAATTGACTTAGAAATTAATTAAAAATCTTGGTAGCTTTGACCATGATAAACTTATAAAAACTCAAATGTATGTGTTTCTGTGTGTGCATATATATATATATATATATATATATATATATATATATACACACATGAAGAAATATAGTTTTAAGGTGTGTTATATTTATGGGATAAAGTGCTCAATATCAGAGATAGAGTGTATGCAAATATAAAAGTGAACATTGAAGTCAACATTTAGAGGCAACAGGCTGTTTCATGCTAGGCGCAATCATCAGGCTGCCTGACGATTGCGCCTAGCATGAAACAGCCTGTTGCCTCTGAGTATTGACTTCAATGTTCCCTTTTATATTTATGTCTATATATATATGTGTGTGTGTGTATATGTGTGTATTTAGGTAGCAATCCTTCTTTCATTCATTTTTCATTGAATATGACAGACAAGTGCTTTTGATTAGTTTTTTATACAATTTCTCATGTGATCTTTAATTTTTTTTTCTTTTTGGTAGACAAATTATATAAAAATTGTCTAATTGTTCTTTTTTTCTGAGTGCTTTTGGCTATACATTTAGCCATTTTCAAGGTTGAAGTATATTAACTGTTAACAAGAAATAGATTGTTGTATGTATGTATTTATATAATGTCTTGACCATGTTTTGAAAATGAAAGAGTTTTAGCAGTACACCCACATACTATTGTATCATCAACATAGATATTCACAAATGGTTGGTGCATACTTTTAGGCTGATCATTTATGTAAAGTAGAAAGAGGGTTGGTTTTTGAAGTAAACTTTGGGGGATGTCTGCATTGGCTGCATGGGCCTCTGAAAATTTGGCTGTTAAAAACTACCTTTAGGAAATTACCCATAAGGAAGGATTTGTGAAGATTCTTTCAGGAATTCAATAGCTTGAGAACTTGTGCAGTAACCCTTTATACGACACTTTCTCAAAGGCCTTTGAAATATCTAACATGATCATCCTTTAGATGTATTGTTTAGCGGCTCACTGATTCTGTGAGTAATTGCAGTTAAGATATCAGCAATGGAACGGGTTGCTCAAAACCCATACTGTTTGCCACTCAAGAGGATGTTTCTATTAAGGTGATCAATAACCTTATTGATTATAGCTTCAAAATGTTTGCTAATGACAGAGAACTGTGAAAGGGATGAGAGCTCACCTGCATTCTTCAAAACCAGGCATATACTTGGCAACTTCCACAGACTTGAGATAAATTTCTCCTTCAGCTGCACTTAAATAATTTTGCTAAGATTGGGGATAACTCTGGGTTAATATTTTTAAGGACAACCACTGGGATTTTGTTTGAACTAGAAGCCTTCTTAGAGTCAAGACTTGATAAATCTTTAGAATTCCCAGGCTGTAATGAAAATATTACTGAGGTTGTGTTCAGTGACGTAGGGGAAGTCAGGAAATGGATGGCCTTTGTCATCTAATGTTGAGTTAGAGGCAAAGATTGAGGCAAAGAGCCCCACCTTATCTGACAAGGATAAGAGGACATCAGTACCTACTATAATAGTAGGCACTGACGCTTTGCCTTATTCAGAATTCTTGGGATCCAATTTGTTTTGTGACACCATTTAACAGGACACAAAAAGAAAAGAAAGGAAAAAGAGAAAGGAAAGAAAGGATAAGGCGAGACCCAAGCGTGGATGATAAAAAAAACACCCACGACCAGGGGCCTTGACAATGTTATTTTGATAAGTAGCAAATGCCGAAAAGGTGTCATTACCGTCGCAGAAAAATTCTAAGTGGATAAGGGAATCGACTATGTTCTGGTGAGGAACTTGTGTTATCGGGGATAGATAACAGCTGCTTAATGCTGGCAAAACATCTAATTAGCAAACCACAGACCGACTAGCTAAGAAAACTCCAATTGAAAATGTTATTTTGATAATTGACAAAGAACAGGTGAAATACAGGGCTTTGGATAGATAAGAAAAATTAACTGTGTCGTCTGCTAAGCCACACACGAAGTAACAGCTGACTGTTTTTTGACAAGACATCCATGGGTGTTAGAGTTCGGCTGTGATAACAAAACTATGTTATCAGAAATTGGCACCAAGCATGACTAGAACAATGGAACTGTTTTTTTGAGAGGACGATGTTGTGCTAGTCGACCACCCATTCTGATAATTAGCGAAAATCTGACTGACGAAGTCTAGATGAAGATTAGAGGTTATAACACTACTGGTCGCATTGTTCTGTTGGCGGCCAGAGAAAATGAGAGCTGCGATTAAGGAAAGAAAAGGAAAAGAAAAAGATAATTTTTTTTTTGAGCAAGATATATTTTTTTTTCCTGAAACAAAGCCCGCTGGATCGTGACACGCCCGGCTGGACATCATTGGCCGAGTGGTGATCACGTGACACAAGGAGGAAAGCCGCCGCCCGCCCACCTAGAGGATGGGGTATGAGAGGTTGCTATAAGAAGTGGGGAGGACAGTTGACGCCCCTCTGAAGTATGGTGAGAAGGTGGGGTAAGAGAAGACTCCCAAAAATGGAAAGAAGTGGAAAATTCCTAACCAAAAATAAAAGAAGTGGATAGGTATTTAGAATTATCGAGGAACCTCCGGCGCCGACAAACCCACCCCGGTTTTGGTCGGTGTCCATATAAGCAAAGTCGCAGCGAGCAGAAATCAGTTCGGCTGAGTTGAGCTGAGTTCAGTTGAGTGAGTTGAGGAGAGTTTCCCGGAGAGTTCAGCAGAGAAGAGTGCCTCGCAGCTGACTAAGATTCACGCAACTTCCGAACTTGTCTTTAATCCAAGAACAATTTATTTTGAAGAGCGACTTAGATCCATACCACCAAAATAAGTTTTTTGACTTTTGCCTGAAGACACACCAAGAACCAATTTCTTAAAGAACAGACAACTTAAAGTGTTAAAACTCGCCTAACAAAAGAACAACGTGTCACAATCCATATAGCGGATCGGGAGATAGACGCAGTCCTATGTATCCAGCAACTAGACATAAAGTTTTGTTATCCTTTTTTCTTTGATACCTTGAACTTTTGAGTTATCATTTTATTTTCTTTTATGCATATTTGTGCGGTGTCTCCCTCGTTGAACTCGATTTGCATTACGGCCCCAACTACTGATTGATTTCGTCTGCCTAAGATCAATTCACAACGGGTAGGCAGACTGGAGATCAACGAAGTTACTTTGGTAACCAGACGTTGGAAGTGAGTTGGGAACAACGAGGCTGATATCGAATCTAACCAGATTCCCATCCGAATCACCAAAAGGTTAGAACATCACATTTGGGTGCCGCAACCGATACCAAGCCAGTTGGTCATCACAGGACGGGACAACACGACTGACGCAACAGGCGGATGTCACGTTTGGAGCTGCAACACCCGAACGAAGCAGCGAGGAGTGAGCGAAGGCTGTGTTTAGGGACGTCACAGTTTGCTTTCAATCTTGGTCTGGACTGCTTGTGCTTTGGATTTTCTAGAATTATCTTGCAGTGATTGCAGGCTGTTCTGAATGCAGCAACTTATGATAGATATCGTAGTAATGGTTATGGTGAGCTCTGATTGCAGCACATTCAGGGATGATGCAGGGCTGTCTGTTCAGTTTTTGCTGGAGAATAAAAGTTTTCATTCTGGGATCAGGACAGCAGTTTTGGAGGCAGTATTCAGTCAGTTATGTATCATGTGTGATACACACTTAGGCGATCGTGTATCTTTTGATACATGACTGACAAGGCAGATTTTTTTCTGCAGTAGGTTGCCATTTCTTTTTGCAGAAGACCAGTTGCCATCCAAGGTATAGAACCCAGTCTGTCCTGCTATTTACCCATAGCTGGAGAGAGGATTCATACCTTTCCGAAGGGTATTAGCACATAAGTGAATGTAATGGATTTAACTGGAATTTGGAGGCAGTATTATATATATATATATATATATATATATATATATATATGTTTTCCATAAAAGCTGTCTGTGTGCAATCTGTGGAGTTAAGCTTCAAGATAGGACATCTAACGTAGACCTGTTTAACAGGTGTAATATTGGAGGAATCGAGACTTTTATCATACAGTCTCAGTTACGGGGGACTGGTCATGTTTTGAGAATGTCTGATGACAGGATACCCAAGATCCTAATGTACAGTCACTTAGATCAGGGCTACAGGAATGTAGGACACCCATGGCTAAGATGCAAAGACAAGCTGAAAAGTAACTTGTCAGCAGTCAATATACCACATAACACCCTTGAGTGCTTAGCTTTGGAGCGGGTAGAATGGAGATCAGCGTGTTTTAGTGGACTCAGCAATTTTCAATCTGCCTGTCTGAATCATCTTCAAGAAGTGAGAACAAGATCTAAAAGGTCAGCCAATCTAACAGTGATCTCATCCCACAATCCTCACACTTGCTCCATATGTGGCCTCCTTTGTAAATCACTAGCGGGTTTTAAATGCCACTTAAGATAATTGCACAAAATTTTATAACTGAATCAAGTAAGCTGCCAGATCCTCATATGTCGAAAACCAATGGGAGAGTCCATTATTATTATTATATATATATATATATATATAAGACAAGAGAAAAAACTATTCTTAGCCAATGCCTTTATCAAGGTAATGTTGTCCCTCAGAGGATGAAACACATTGGCTAAGAATAGTTTTTTTATTCATTTTTTCTCCTTTACAGATACACTCTATCTGAGAATATTTACACACACACAGACACATATATATATATATAAATGGAAAAGATTACATAATCTTGGATCTTGAAATATAATACATAATCTTGAATATAGAAATATGTGAACCAAGTACAATGTGATATTTATTATTTATAAAAATTTGTTTACCATTTTATAAAGAAATAAAATTGAAAAGAAATCTTTTTATTCAGAAATTTATAAATAATTAAAAAATTATCAAAATATGTAAACCAACTACATTGAAATATTTATTAAACATGATATAAAAAAACTATGAAAACAAGTTTTTTTTTATTCAGTCTAATAAATCTTTGTTTTCAATTCACAAGAATAAAGAAAATGTATAAATCCCTTTCCATATGTTTAAAACTCGTGTATTTCATATATTCAAATTCAAATTCTTGCTTTTTAAAAACAATAAACATTACCGGAAGAGTCAAAAGTGTATTCAGTAATAGTGGTGTCAAGAGAATAATCATCATTTTGACACACCAGTTTTTTATGAGCATGAAGGTTAAACATCACTAAGGAGTTCATATGGAAGAAATTAATGGCAAAATATTGATAATCTGTGTAATAGTTACCATATGGAGTTTAAGTGTCTTGAAAAATTTGTATTTGCTGCTTCCATCACCTTACATACTTCCTAGTTTTTCTTTCTCTCTATTATTTTGACCTTATAAGTGATGAGGCATTCTCTGTTCTCCTTATATGTCCTTCTCTACTGATTCAAGCTTTTCTCTGCTCAGATTACAGTTGCTTTTATATTATTTGATTTAATCTTTAGGGAGAAATTGGTTTCTTCTTTTATTCCCTACCATAACTGCAAAGGACATTATATACTGTTTTAGTCCTACTTACTTTCTGTAGAAGTCTGTCGTTTGTGAAAAGATTGTGTAGTGTACCTTTGCTCTAGTAAGCTGTTCTGATGTTCTACTGACTACAAATTCTTTTAGGTTTTGATGGGATAACCAGATTCACAGATTTTTTTTTTAATTTGAGAAAACATAACAACTCAGACTGAAAGAGAAGGTGAAGGAATGAAAGCAGATTTGCTGAGCCTTCTATTATATATTTTATAAACTTTAAACAATTTCAGCTAATTTTATTTCATGTTGCAATTTATACTTATTTTAGTACAAGATAAATGACTGATATAAATATTTAGAAAATTTAGGGTGTTCAGAAAGTAACTTATATACTAGAATGCATATAAAAACAAATGTAAGTTAATTTATTTAATATCTGTCTATATTTCTGAGATGAGGTATTGTAATTATTTACACTATTTACATTGTTCGGACTGTTGTCCTCATTTTTGTTGCCATATTCACAACATTTTGGCTGCTGTATGCTCCGGCCTTCTTCAGGTGATTGGAATTTTGAACCAAATTTTATATTTTGTCCATTGGGGCATGGTATGTGGAACTAGTGTCATTACCTCTTCTGGATGTCTCAGTTATCTCTTTTTAATGTAACTTTCCAAGTTTTTTTGTTCACCACTGCAGTAGCCATATATTGAACTCACAACTCTTTGAGTCAAGTCACTGGATCTAATGAACGCTTTTATCCACTGGGCCCATGTGTCCTTGAGGACATCAGTGTATTAATTTTTGAGACTTATCAACTTAATGTTTCAGTAATCATTTTTTACCAGAGCTTATATTGCAATTTTTTGTTGTTATTATTGCTTTTCTCTAGCACTCTATATTACTGGTTCCCATATTGTATACATTCCTATGCTTGGCTGGCTTAGATTTTTGTGGCCTAGTATATGTGCTGATTCCTTAAGTTTTTATATTTTCCAGTGATGTTTTCTGTCTATTATTTCAACCTCATCCTATGGGGGGGGCAGTGATCTCCTTTTTCCCTCCATATGTGGTCAGCTATGCCTGGTTTTTCTATTTCCTCTCATGTTATGGCTTTGCGATATTCTTGCAGTCTTATCTTGAGGGGACGCTCAGTTTCTCTTTTACATTTCTTACCACAGCTGCACAGGATGGCGTACACACAGTCCTTAGTCATGTTCCTATGGGAGGGGGTATTACTTGGAAGGGGTGTCTGTGAAGTGTTGAACCACTTTTGAAAGTTGACTTGAAATACAAAAGATCTATGGTCCATAGATCTTTTGTATTTTTTCTGATAATCCCTTCACATAGAGTAGACGGACTGAAGCTGTTTTCTGAGTGTTGTTATCCTCTTCTACACTTCTATCCTAGCTTGTTGAAGCTGCTGCCATGTACCCAGGGTAGTTATGTTGTAGGTTACTGCTTATATTGACCATTTCTTCTTCATATGTCTCTGGGTAGCCACATATGACTTTTGCTAGATGTTGTAAGCAGCGGACGATCCCTTTCTTTACACTGTACGGGCAATGGGAGTTGAAAACCTGGGGGACCGCATTAGAAATGGTAGCTACGGTAAGGTGCTTACAACATTGAGCAAAAGTGACTTGACCCAAAGAGTTGTGAGTTGAGTACTGCAGTGGTGGACAAAAAACTTGGAGATTTGAGTTAAAGAGAGATAACTGAGACATGGCATGTGGAACTAGAACAGTCTATTTCAGTAAAAGGTTCAGTTTGAAATTCCAATCAACTGGAGAAGGCCAGAACGTACAACAGCTGAAATGTTGTGAATATAGCAGCAAGGATGAGGACAACAGTCTGGACAATGTAAATAATTTATTTAAATATTATTTAGCAAAAATGAAATCACCTTAATTTTTAACGGGAAGGCAAATTTTTTATTTCAAATTTAAAGAAATTTGTGTTTTTCTCTTTTAGAGAAAAAAGGCAGTCTTCAAACTTCAAAACAGTGTGTCAAAAAGACAGTTTTTCCCTTGACGCCACTATTTTTTTAACTACTTTCACTCCTTAGCAATGTTTATTGTTTTAAAAGGTGATGATTGAAATTTAAATAAAACCTAAATATATACTGAAAGTGAATTTATACTTTTGTCTTTTGAGAATATACAACAAAATTATTAAACACTATTTATTTATTAGATTGATTATTTACAAGATTAATTTTATATTTACAACATCCTAAAAACTAATACAATTGTATTAAAATTAATGCTATACAATATTTATCATTTACCAATTTATAAAAAAAATAAATATGAAAACAATTTTTTATTCAT
The DNA here is from genome assembly GCA_903632075.3 of Acanthosepion pharaonis. NCBI lineage: Eukaryota > Metazoa > Mollusca > Cephalopoda > Sepiida > Sepiidae > Acanthosepion > Acanthosepion pharaonis. The sequence goes on from CAHIKZ030000821.1 coordinate 332,746, forward strand.
AAATTTACTAAATTATTAAAATATGTGAACCAGCAATAAAGAAGTGCTTATTACTTACCATTTTATAAAGTTTGAATTGAATGGCTATTAGCTGATGTTTTGCCAACCATTCTTATAAACAATCTGAAAATGTATAAATTCATTTTCATGTTTAGGTTTTATTCAAATTCTGGTAATCACATTAAAACAATAACCATTGCTGAGGTGTGAAGGTAGTTAAAATAATAGTGGTGGCAAGGGAAAAACTGTACTTTTCAGACACCATCTTTTTTCTGGACAAAAAAGCTTGAAAGCTTAAATATTCTGCCACTTCTGAAATGTTTTATTGATTGGTTTATAATTTGACATGAAAATCTGTCGACTATGGACGATGTAGAACCTCCCATTCTCATAATCATATTTTTTCTTGGGTTTGTTTTTTGTTATGCTTGAGAATAATAGCTCTTCACTTTGACTACAGTTGGACATTTTCAATGTCATGCTTTGTTTACCCAATCAAATTGCTGGCAATAAACATCTGCAGTGATGGTCCTTCTATGTTCCAGTAGCTTATAATGGATGACACATTTCATGTTCCACTAGACACAAAGCAAAGACTTTTGTGCATATAGTTTTGGTTTTAGTTTTTTAACTTTGTAATAAACAGTATTTTTCATTTTCTGTTGACATGCAAAACCCATTTTTCATCACCTGTAACAATATGATGCAAAACAAAAAGAAAATGTAATGTGAGCATTCCTGGTTAAAAGACTGCTGCCAAATAACGGAACATTGCATTTAGTTTTCAAGTGAAAAACTCACGAGGTAACAAAATTCTCTCTGCCAGTTTTCCCAATTAAACTTTGAAATCTGTTATAAATGACACACTGTTGGTTAGAAGTGAGAAGAAATAATAAATTCTAGATGCAGTTTCCTATCATTTAACCTTGTTTCTGTCTTAGTTGACCCAAAATTCATAGCAATGATATATGTAATTACTTTACTAACACCTAAATTTAAATGTCATCACACTTGTCTATTTTTTAGTGTGATATCCCAATGGTCAGGATTCTTTTTCTTCTATGTGCCATGTCCCCTCAGGATGTGGGTGATCATGACTCCACAACTTCTTGTTCTTTGTAGCCCTTAGTAAAGTTTGTCTTTTTGCTATATCCCCTAATCTCTGTTCTGCCAGCCATTTACACAAGCTTGTTAGGTAGGTTATGTGTTGCTTTCCTCTATCCCTCTTGCTGTATGTGAGTGTCAACTTTTCCAAGCCCCTTTTCCACATTATGTGTTCTAGAATTTTTAACTGTCTATTGATGCTACATATAAGTATCCTTTTCGTTTTTAGTTTTACTGAAAATCTTTAACAATCTCGGATAAAATTACACATTTGAATAGCTATTTTTTCCTAGGTAATAATTATTTCACATCCTTGTCTACAGAGGTTTTATTTTTTGCTCGTGTACAATAATTCACTTTTAGGTCTTATTAGAGGTACAAAATTTAATTAAGGCAAAGAAGCAGACATAATTAAATGGGCAAAGAAGAAAACTTCAACTATACTAGTTGTTAATACAAAAAGGAAAAAAAAAAATGAAGAACAAATGTTATAGTTCCTCACTTGTCAGAACTTGATTGAGAAAATGAAAATTTGGGAAAGTGTTTCATTCTTCTGTGAGAAATATTCTCAGATTTGGATGAATCACATTCCAACTGCCACTTAAAATTCCTTGAGACAATTTATATTAAATCAAGACACCCATTCTTATGCAAAGAAAAGGCCAAGCAAATGCAGTAGGTCTGTCTAGTAGTGAAGGCAGATCTGGATTGAGATTATTTACCTCACATCCCCACAAGGCAGGATGTGGCATAAGGCCATTTTTTATGTGGGGAAAAATCTGAGCCTGTAGGCTTGGGTAAAAATTCCCCGTAGACTCCGCATATACAGGGTCAGGCTTGTCTACCTCCAAAGACATGACTCTACCCTTCGACCTAGCCTAGCCTAGCCTGGGTTCCTGTCTGTCCAAAGGCAGAGTGCGACAAGTCAGTCCGAACCACCTGAAACATTAAAGGGTACTGAGTCATGTCAAAACACAAGCTGTCCCATTTTATTGGCTAAGAAAAATATCCCAGCATGCATTTTGTTTACTTCTGACTGTAAGAGAGGGGGAGGGGAAAAACTTTTCCAATCATTCCCTATCCTATTTGAAAATCAACAATTGTTTTTGACATTGTAACCATTTCTTTTTTTTACCTCTTATTTTGTTGAAGAACACCATACTGGAAAAGAATTAAATATTTTATATACACTTCTAATTGTCCCTATTTGCAGTATTTATTAACTGTAGCTAAATTTGGCCAAGAGCCAGAAGTGTGATTCACCCATTGAGGATTTAATTCTTTAGAGTTGTAATAATCTGAGACCAGATTTGCTGAGAATTCTGCCCACTTGTCCCAGTTTTACATTTGTTTTTATAAAATCCTCATCTCATAAATTGTGATTAAGATTCTCTCTAAATGTTAGTTTAAAATCCCTAATACAAAGAATATTTTAATTTATTAGCTCAATTTATTAATTTATTTTATGAAGATGTATTAATTTTTTTAAAGCTCTTAAACTAGAATTAAAAAGTCCAATTATAAACTTCCCTGCTGTGTTTTTTTCACAGAACACAAAGTAATTGATTTGCCTTAGAACAAAGAAATGTCTACAGTTTTAATTACATGCTGAGCCTTACTAATACAATAAATTTGAGAACAAACAGGTGCATAAGTAGCAGATTTTCCAAGCCAATGAATAAAAAAAAAAAAGCAAAATAATTCATATGCGGCACAGTACTATTGATACCACTACAACTCTAGGGAAAAACTTAGTTCAGTCACACTGGAGTTTTTTTTTTTTTAACAAAAGAGTTACTCTTGTAATATTTTTAGAATTATTTTTTCAAAAATATCTGGTTCTATGAAAGGTACACAATTTTATTTTCATATCAGAAATTTCTCCAATCCTGGCACAAATATTTGTGATTATAAAATAATTAGCTAAAAAAAATGTTTTTTTTTTTTTCTTAGACTCAGTTGTGGATTTGCTGAAATTTTTAGGCTACCTAATTCAGAACACTATCAAAGATATTGGACAAGTGGATTAGGGAGGTTAAGAATAAGTTTCTTATGTTTAACTTTCAAAAACCTGCTCAAACCCTTTTCTGAATGAATTGGGGTGGGGGACAAAAAAGCTGTTGAAAGCATGTCAACTTCTTTGCCATTCCTGTCAACATGTTCCACTAGTCCCTGTTGATAGCTGATAACTCTGGAAGTAGATGAATCAGTTCCTTTTTAGATACCAAATCATCATAGGAACTCCTCCATAATGTCTGGCAAGATTTGAAATCAGTATTTCCCCAGGTTCTGTCCTGGTGATAGAAACTGTCAATATTTTGTGTGTGTGTGTGTGTGTGTGTGTGTGTGAGCCCTGAAACTTAAAGGGTGCCGAGTCATGAAAACTCTTTTTAGATACAAGAAAACTAAATAAAAATTGAAAACTTGTTCCAGTTTGAGGTTTATAGCAAGCTTATATAAGGAAGTAGTGAACACCTGGCAGAGTGGTTATAATGAGACTTACGCTCAAGTCACACCATAATCGATTTGTCAAGGTGACTTCTTGAAAATATTGGCCTGGGAGACAATCCCAGCATGCAACATCATTAGGAAATGCTTGAAAACTCATGCAATGGGTTGACCCAAGCTTTTGGAGTGAAATTAGGTAGATGAAACTGTTGAACTAGCATAAATTTATTGTGACTGAGGGATTAAGTGTACTGGTCTTGTTTAATTACTGATCATGCCAGAAACTAACTAACTAACTAACTAAAGTCCTCTCAGCATAGTTCTAGCATGTCACGAGTTGGCTCTGTGGGTGTTGAAGACACACAAATGTGCCTGAGCAGGTGTTTGCAAAAGGGACTAGCTAACCACCTTACTAGATTGGCTGGTGTGGGGTTACATAAAAAAAACCCAACAAACTAAAACAAAACCAAACGTCTGGCCATTTGGTCTTCAGGACCAATCACTTATATAGATGAACTAGAGCAACTACATATCTAAAGCACATTAATGGGTACTACTCGAGAAAAGTATTTTGGGAACAATACCTGTAGATTAGCATTCTTAAGACCTTCCTCAAGCCATGGCCAAAAATATTGATTTTTTTTTAAAATCAATTTAGAAGGTTGGTGGGGGATGTCCTGTTCATAATATTTCTGGCTTTTTAGAGAGTTATCTGTACTTTGTTTTTGTTTACAAACCACAAGTTTGTAACTGTGCTTATGTCAGTGATAACTACATATGACTGATATTATATATATATATATATATATATATATACACACACACACACTTAATTTCTAAACTTTTTGATGCTTTTTTTTTTTTTTTTGCACAAAGAGTGAGGAACATTAATCAATTTGACACTGTATTTATAGTATGAACAGAATCCCCTTCTAAATTTATATATAAAAAAATCATTTTTCAATTCTGACAAATGTTATGGCTTGAAGGTCTAATGAATCTACAAAAAAATTATTCTCTGAAATGTTTCTGTTTTTTTTTTTTTTATTTAAAAAAAGTGGATCAGTAATAATGCCCAATCATGAATTGGTAATTGTCCTTGGACCAATCTATTAGCATGAAAAAGCTCTGTTAATAAACAGAGCTTTTTCATGCCAATAGAACGGTCCATGGTTTTTGATAGGAGTGCAAGAATATTAGTAAACATTCCCTACATAAGTATAGACAAGCACATTAATTTGTTTCATGTAACTCAGTAAAGCTTACTTTACATTTCATGGATGACCAAAAGATTTTGCCTTTTAATATTTGCCAGATGAATAAATCAAGAATTAAAAGTAAATGGTTGCATGCAAAATTTCAGAATATTAATTTTAATTCTGAAGGAATCAACTGAAAATTACAAATTTTTAGATAATTAAATTTAATATGAATATCAGCAGTGAAGGTTAGTAAAATATATTAACTTATTTTTGCACAATAGCAATAGTTTTAAACCTTTTTAGACAAGTAATCACTAAACTCTTCATTAGAGGAACACATTTTGTATTTTACATATTTTTCTTTGGGCCACAGAAAATAAGTTTCATAAATGAATGAATAAAATTTGGATTTTTTTGCTAATCACAAATAAAAATATAATAGTAGGCTGTAGTTTGGGAACCTCTCTGGTTTAGAGAAATGAAGTAAGGATAAAACTCTGATAAATAAGATAGAAGCCAGTTATGAAACTTGAAATCTCTCAATTCTTACCATTAACACTTGAGCCAAACCAAAAATGCACATTTTATCTCTGAGTGGCAGATATTAAAGTTCAGTTTTATCTCAAAGGCAAAAATCAGGCAGGGGGTAAAGTAAGTAAGTAAGTTAAGAAAGATTAGCACACTGCAACCTTTCTTCTCATTCCATTTCTGAATAACAGTTTTATTTTTGATTAAAAGATAACCCATATCTGCCCGACTTGAAAAAACAGCATTCAAAATCCTAGCCTTTACATCAAACACCAACAACAAGCACTGGTGAGAAATATTTTAGCCACAAAAATTGGTTCAAATGCTAATATTATCTTTAGTGCATTTTGTAACAATTTCAATTTTTCTTGTTAAACTTTAAATAAGAAAAAACTTTTTTTAACAATTCACTCCAAATAAGGCATTAAAGCCACTAAAGTGCAAGGGATAAGACAATATGAGAAAAAGAAAAATAACATTAATTTAAGGAGCAGTTTTCTCTCTACCCAAGAAATAACTAAAAGCATCTCTTGGGCTTTATAGTTGAAGATGAGGTATTATGTTTATCCAGATGATGATTTACTTTAAATCTAAAATAGGAAAGGAAGGGAGAGGGCTTTATATGTCCTCAAAATACAGTTCTTTAGTTACTATACAAGGTGGACTTCAGTTAATCCTTAAGGAATCTCTATTCATGGAATGAAAGAATCTGAGACAGGGCCTTATTCAGGGATTAGGTCCTTGATACATTTCTAATTACACTATGTATAAACTAATTCTCCCTCGACACACAAAAATAAAAAAAATTAAAATTCATAGCCAGTGTGAGTCAGAGTTTTCTTTGTGCTACTGGTACAACCTTTCCCATAGGTTTTAGGAGGAAGGCTTTTTGTTTTAGTCCTTATTTGAAGTAATGGAAGTTTAAAAAGAAAAGAAAAGTTAGGTGGATGTTCATTTTCATTCTCTTACCAATGAATAACCACTTTTTGTGGCATTAGTTTTGGCTCAAATTTGTAATTTTTCTTAATAGAGTATCAAAATATTTAGTGGTCAGTCTTGTATATTTCTTTTTAGGTTGCAGATAAGTCAAGTTGTCAGCTTTTTGTAGCTTTGCCTGCAGAAGGTTAAAATTAACAATACAGAGAATGACATTTTGAAATTTTTTCTTTAGTCTATTTTCCATGGTTAATGGTGCAAAGCATTGCCAAGAAAATTACACAGTAAATAAGCTCAGTTGTTTGTTGCATAATGCTGTTTAATCTCTGAATTTCTGGGATGAGGAGTTATTATTTACATGCAAACTATTGTTTGCATGTAAATAATGATCTGTTTTTGTTTTCATCATTAAAAATTTACTTTAAAAACATTTTATATATAAAGAGCAAGGTTTATTAAAAATTCTCATCAACTTTTATATAGAATTCAAGATTTTGTATTGTTACAGGATTTGGGCTTTGAGAGTTTCACAATCAAGCAAGGTTCTATTTGCCTCTAAAGCACATATGCAAAACAATTTATAAAGAATTAATGAATTTTTAATTTTAAAAATAATCCAAAATAATGTTTGAAGTACTGAAAATTTGTCAGATTAAAAAATAAAATCCATTAATTCTTTATAAATATATAACCACCTGTCTTGAAACATCAGCATGGATCCAAATATATTTACAAGGTTGATCCTAAATAGAATGCTGTATATATGCTACACCCTCGCCATACACAAAGGTGTCAGTTCATAAGTAAATGATATCATACAAATACTACTGTGATATTAAACATGAACACAGGATTGGAGGTCTTTTATATGCCATTGAATACAGTAGTTGAGGTTTTCAAAATACCTTGTTGAAAACACTTTCATAATAATGACACTTTAATAACCATTGATAATATCAACAACAAAAGATGTGTGAATGACATTAAGGGTTTCTTGCTCAGTTGCATGCACTGAAGATAATATTAACAGAAATAGAAAATATACAGAGAAGTCAGTCAAAAAATAACTTGCTGTTTTATTATCATGATGATTTCGTAAGGTCAAGATAACCAGCAACTATTTCCATAAAATATACATTGGAACACAAGGGAAGTCAAGTAATCTTTGTCTTATTCTTTTTGTAATGGGGTGGGTAGGGAGGAGAGGTGTGGGGAAAAAAAAAAAAAAAAAAAAAGGAAATTTCTATATTAAAAAAGATTTGGAGATCCAAGCAAAGAAAGGGAAGAGCATGAATAGAAAAAAAAAATTCTGTTAATATTAATAATGATGAGGAAAAAAAAGTTTTGAGAATTTGAAGCAGTTATTAGAAAAGCATGGCAAAATCCATTTCAAGACAATAAAAATTTAGTCTGTGAATTTAAGGGAGGGGGAATAATGAGAATTCATTTTTGACTTATAAAGAAAGTGATGAATAATTAATAATTTAAACTAAAACTAAATGAACCAGCTTATTCTCTTTCCCAAAAGCTAAGCCTAATACTAGACGTTTAAAAATAGGCATGAAATATTTAAAAATCAAAAAGTAATCATGTGGAAATCAAGCAGGGATGCAAAAGGAGTTTGTGGACCATGCCACAAGAAAACATTGAACTGGCGAAATATACATAAAAAGAAAATTATTGGCAGCTTTTGTACAGTTGCCTTTTTTCCAACCTTTCAAAAGAAAGCATTTTCTTTTAAAAAAAGGTATCAGAAGCACAAAAATCAATTCTAGAAAATTCTAGAATAAAGACAAAAACAAGTATATCTTTGCAAAATGTTTACTTGGTCCACATATCTTCCAATTAATAAGCCAATTAAAAACTGCTAGGGACGAAAAGAGGATTAAGGGGAGGATGGGAATTGATTTTAAGGCCCTCTTGTTTATAACCATCTTTTATTTCATTGCATTTTTTTCTGTTTATATATAAGGATGGCAAAATTCTTGTTGAGAGCAAGAATGGTCACAAATAAAAATATTAATAATGAAATAAAAAATAAATTAAATTGGAGTGGGGGTTAAGAAATTAAGGCTGAAGAGAAGTGGGGTAAAAAGTAATATTTAAATACTTGTAAGTTTATATATATGTATGTATATATATATAGGTATTGTTCCAAGTATTGGGTTTAAATATGGATAGTTAACTGGATTGATCTTGGTTGAAAAGTAGAAAAAAAATTACAAAAGAGGGAGAAAATAAATAAAATTAATATTAATTAATAAAAAAAAAAAAGTTTTTTTTCATTTGAAATCATTTGTCCGAGACAAAAATTTCTACTTCTTGATTTTGTGAGGCATCAGACTGCTTTCTCATTGCAGCACGTTTGTCTGCGAGCATCTTCCGCCTTGCTTCCTGTCTTGCTTTGGCAGCCACTCTAGCTTTTTCACTCCACTCTGGTGATGATTCTGGTGTGCTTTTTATGATCTTGCGTTTCAGCCCTGCAAGAGAGAGACAGATAAATCATGATACTCATATATATATATATATATATATACGTCTTTCCTATCACCATTCCAACATACATAGTGATACAAGAATATCTTATAGAGGTAGGTAAAGAGTAGCCAGATAGGTATTTAAGCCATTCAAATATAGATAAAAGGATTAAACATCCCTGATGCAAAAATGTTATAACCAATCAACTGTTACATTTTCTAAAAATGTCATAACTGGACTCGACCACTTTTTTGTTGATATAGAAGAAAAAAAAAAAAAAAAATCTTTATAAAATTTGGAATACTGATTTACTAACCAAAACCATTTCAACAGTTAGTATTCTAGCATCTTAATTAACACTTCTGCTATTGTGGATGTACTTAGTTTTTACAAAACTTACATTGCCTGCTCTGTGTGTGTGTGTGTATATATATATATATATATATATATATATATATATATATATATAAAAACAAAAGGAAAACTTAGCCAATGCATTTCATCCTTTGACAGATTTTATTAAGATAAATGTGTGGATTTTATTTTGCAATAAGTATTTATAAAAAAAAAAGTAAAAATGTTACATTTAAATTTTTTTTAATTTAAAGGTTTCTCATGAATATTTATGAAGTTAACTGAAAGATCTATGTAAATTATGGCAGATGCTAAGTGACATAATTCAATGTCTAATAGACTAAAGTGAGTAAATGATAATGTTGAATTTTTTTTTTTTAAAAACATCTTTTGTTAAATATGGCACACAAGGAAAATTTTATTAATTTTTTTTTTTAATTTTATTTAGTTTTCCAGTGTTCTTACATTTTTCCATTTGGTGGAAGTGAGGGAGTACAAAAAATGTCCATTCCATCCATTATCCAAAGTGCTTTCAGCCACTTCCTTAGACATTTTCAAGGTGGGGTTTTGTTTTCGTGGTGTTAGTTTCTCTTCATGTTTTGATTGTTTGGAATGTATTTTTTGCGTTGTTTTGAATAGGAGTGTTTATTTCAAGCCTTCACATGTTTTCTTAAGAAAAATTCTGGTTGAAAACATTAAAATTTTATGTAAATCAAATTACCAAAAACAGCTTGTTATGAGAAAAGCCCTGTATTTTAAACATCAGCTCACCCACTATGACCCTTACCTTCTTTAACAATGGGAGTGACATGCTGAAAGTTTTTTTAAAAAATTGGAAGATGCTCAATTGAATTCCACCTGCACTCAACATACAAAGGCTCAAAATAAATGCTCCTACTAGTATTTACCTGCTTAAAAATGGCCAAGGAAGTGGCTGAAAGTGCTTGGAATAATGGATGGTATGGACAGATTTTTGTACTCCCTCACTTCCACCAAATGGAAAAATTAAATATATAGTGTTTTTTTTCAAGACACTGGCAAATATTGGTCCTTAGTGTTTGTGTTATAAACTAACTAGTGCTTAGTGCACTATTACAGACATATAGCAATATACAATAAAAATACAGCCTGTTTGGTAATCTGTTTTTATTCTATTGTATATTCAGGTTATTTTGCTTATTGGGTACTGCCAAGTATCTGATGAAAGCCAAATGAGAGTATCTTTATGGCCAATTATTTCCAGTAAATGGCACTTTCCTGTCCCACCCTTCAAATGGGCCAGCACAGCCAAGTAACAATGCGATAACATTGCAGCAGTGAAAGTGTTAATTGTTTATTTAATTGAAAAGATTTTCGGTTAATACTCATGATGTCAAAACTCAAGGTCTCATATCAAATATTTTTTTTTTGAGAAATGAACCCCTTTTTTGAATACTTGCTTTAAAGTTAAACTCAAGGAGTATAGATCAAAGGTAAAGTAGAAAAATCTTTTCTATCTGGGGTGGGGTGTTGAATAATGAATATTACCAGGATTGAACTAGAGAACTTAACATAAGTATGTGTAATACTCTTATAATAATCAGGTTAATAAAAAAAAAAAAAAAGAAAAAAAAAAAAAGGTGTCAAAAGCAAAGCACAAAAATCATATCTAGAAAATTCTAGAATAAAGACAAAAACAAGTACCTTTGCAAAATGTGTACTTAGTCCACATATCTTCCAATTCATAAGCCAAATAAAAACTGCTAGGGACAAAAAGAGGATTAAGGGAGGATGGGAATTGATTTTTAAGTTTATAAGCATCTTATTTCATTGGGCCAACTTATAAGAGTATAGCATTTCTGTTAACTTGAGTTCCTGAGTTCAATCCTGGTAACAGTCATTGCTCAACACTGGGTACACATTACTTCTTCTGGGAGGAGGTCCGGGGGAGCATCACTGAAGAGTAAGAATGTTAAAGGTGGTAGTGAGGTTCAGGTCAGGTTACAATGGATTTTAATACATGATTTTTCTTTACTTAGCAAAGGGAATGCTGAAGTGCTCTTCTTGGATATTTAGTGTAGTTGGCATTCTGAAAATGAATTCATCAGACTAATATATTATGACAACTTTCTATTCTCGTTTGTTCTTTTCCCCTACAAGACAGACATATTCTAGGGATCTAACAATAAAAAATGATGCATGAAACAAAAACATTGTGTTAGCAGCAAGTATTTAAGGAAGGGGTTCAATATTTTAGTGACTTTTCAAAATGGTAGACAGTTACACTTGTTTCTAGCATGATAAAAGAATTATTAAAACTTGACAGAATTGATCTTGTCCAGTTATTTAGACTTTAAACAAATGAGAATTGATGCTGTGTTAATGATTAGTTATTAGTTTATTGTTCATTAAAAATCTATTTCACAACTTTTAATCATGCTAACATAATTAGCAATAAAGTTTTTGTTTTTAATTCTCTGTTGCCTGTAATTGCAAATATTGTTTCAGGCTTCAGTGCCTAAGCTAAGTCAATATTTAATTATTTTGTTGTTGCTAAAACTTAAGATTAAATCATTATTTTTAATGTTTAAGTCACTGATGAAACAGCAATTATTAGATTAAATGTTGGATAAAGAGGCCATAATAATAATTAAAAAAAAACTTAAATTTATATTTACTTAGGAGGTGAAGGTAGCCTTGTTGTTAAGAGCATAGAAAATAGAATCAATTTAAATTCTGACTAGGATAGTATGTCCCCTTTGCTTTTATTAACCATTTCTTCTCTTGCTATGAGTAAAGTATAGCAGACTGAACTCTTTGGCAAAACATATGTAAAAGAGAATCTCTGACATGTACAATTGGATAAGAAATAAAAATCATGTTTATTTAGGTTATGCATTCTCTTAGACAGTTGAAAAATGTTGAACAGTTTCCAAAAACCAAACATTAAGGGGGCATTTTATTAGCTGTTCACAGGCTAATAGTCCCATGTAGTCAGTTCAACCCATACATGGAGCCTTATACCGGAGTAAAGTTATCATATAACTATATATATATATATATATATATATATATATATATATATCTCAATCACACATTCTTAGGATTGTTTTGAAGCTCATTCCCATTTTGATATGTTCAGACTTCACTAAGTGTCACACATTCACAGCCATGAATTATTTGCTCAGTCTGCTGCTAGCAAAGTCGGTTCTCTGCATCATACTAGACAATCTATCTTGCATATTTACAAGTCTACCATTTGTCCATGCATAAAATATTGCTGCCAAATATGGTCTGGTGCTCCTGATATATATTTAGAAATTCTGCAATGTCATTGGTCTTGACCTGGCATTTTGGCTTCAGTCACTTTCCCACTGCAGTAATGTAGCTTCCCTGGGCCTTTTGTATAAATACTTTCATGGTAAATGTTCTGATGAACTCTCCTCTATGGTGCTTAGACTTTATGAATTCAAGCACAGTACTAAATTGGTGGCAAGATTTTATCATTTTAGAGTTGAAATGTTTAGATGTAACCATATGTTTTATGCTAACAATTTCTTTTCTCATACTTGTTTTCCATTTAAGTTTGATCCTCAAAAATTTAAATGCAATGTCATTTGTTATCTTCTTAATTTCTGTTCATCATTTATCGTTTTCACTCCTTAATAATTTTTTTCTTATATTCTTTCACTCAGTAACCCCCTGCATGTTAGTGGCTTTGTTGCCTTGCTTGAGGTGAAATGATTAAAAAAAAAAAAAAAAAAAAAAAGAAGAAGAAGAGAAAGGGGCCAGACTAAGAGCCAGTCTAGGAGGGGACTGAAAAGTTCTTGCCTCTAATCTTCTCCCTTCAAATAAGATTTTTTTTTTTCATTTTTAGAGGGGGGGTGGACTGCTTGATCTGGCCTGACCTGATATCCTAAAATGTTTCTTCTCATCAGCAGAAAATGGTATGAAGCAAAGAAATAATTTATATTGGAAAAACATTTTGAGCATTCCCTGACCCCAAATTATGACTGAGTTTTGCAAGGCTTGCAGAAGGAGATGTAGGTGTAGGAAAAGCTTGCAGGATGTTTTGAGTGCATACAAAAAATTGTATGCTAGGAAAATTCATGGGGCTAAGCAATCGAGCATAGTTTAATATTTCAAGCCGGTCACAGCAGACTATTTACCTTATCATAGAAGAAGGCCATTTTGAGGATTGGTGTTCTCTAAAATGTAGAACTTTTGTTGGGGAGGATCTAGATATACTTTTAGTTTTTATTACTTGATAATGAAATAAATATTCAAACTGACAACTATCTCCTGTTGCTATGGTGATACCACCAACCAATCTTGGAGATCCAGATATAGCTGTGACAAAAGAAACTGTTTAATGTAATTTTTTTTTTTTTCTGGTGCTTCTGTCTGAATTACATAGATGAGGAATTAACAAACATTCAGACTATTGTCCGCATCTTTGTTGTTGCTACTATCACAACGTTACAGCCATTGTACCTTCTAGCCTTTTTCAGGTGTCTGTTGATCCAGATAACCTTTAGGGAAAGTACGACCTGAACCCTTTATTTAATTTATGAGAGCAGATTGTTCTCATTCTGCTGTTCTTGTCTACAGACATCTTGTCTTGTTCTTATTTAGTACTGTTCACATTGCTCACCATTTGCACTGTTTAAGTCTGTACTACTCGGCCCAGGGATTGAACTCATTCACAAACCAATGCTTTAATCAACAGGAGTTTTCTCTAGAAAAAAAAAATTAGTAATTTCTGGGTCGTAAAATTATTAAACTTTTTAAGGTACGCGATTTTAATATCTTAACTAAATGCATGCAAATAAGACAAAGGGAGAAAGAAATGAGGAGCAAGTTACATTAATATTCTTAAAAGAGGATATAGAAATGGCCACCTGAGGTAACTAGTTCAATAGTCATAATAATAATAAAAAAACTGACATTCTCTTATTGTTAGGAGAGGGATTAATCATGCTGCAATTATTTGATATGAAGAATTTGCTTCTTATGGAGAAAGGAAATAAAAATCAACTGATTGTTGACTTTAAACAAAAGAGCAAGACTTCAAAAATGCTTGAATACCTCCCTTCAACCCAAATTTCCATTCCAGGTCAAAGTTCATGCTATCCTGTAATTATATATATATATATATATATATATATATATATATATATATATATATATAATAAAACAAACAGTACATTCAAATATAGCACTTCTTACCTCTGATGTGAAGAAGCTCTTTTTTTACAACTCGTAGTCCTGCTCACCTATCAAATGACAATTATGTCAACAAAAAATACAAACAATACTTGCCAGGAAGGTATTTGTTTTCATTTTTTAAATTTATTTATCATCATCATCATCATCAATAGAAGTAGTATCATTATTATTATTTACTACTTGATAATTTAGAGATATAATGAGTAATTTATTCCAAGAAATGTTGTAGCTAATAAAAATTAGATTTATAAACAAGGAAAAATGGTTTATATTTTAAGAAGGATTTGTTAAATAGTACTGATATATTTTAACTTCTTAGCATTATCAGTTATTTATTTTTTTGTTTTACTCTTATTTCTCATCATAAATTAAGTTGCTTTTTTTAAAATTCCAAATCTCTCATCATTCCAGGATCTATGAAAGTTAATATTACAACTAACATGTAAACTGAAGATGGTTAAATATCTGGCATGAGTCAAGGTAGAGAAATAAAGAATATAGCTATATGGTTAGATTTGAATGGCTGCTACCAGCAGATCTTTGGTGCTTAATTGGTAAGGAAGCTGTCATAGTTAGACAAGCTCTTGAAGAAGGGCATATGAGTGAATCTTGCAGAAAGTATTTTTATATTTGGAATGAGGATATGAGATTTGAAATACATTGGGAAAGCAACAGAAATTAAGATAAAAGAAATATTAGTATAAAAAAAATAAAATTAGTAATACTTTGTAAATATAATTTAAAAAGTTGTTGCAGATCTAAGTGTTTACTTATACAGAACCATTTGTTTAAAAATTATGAAGGCAAAAAAAAGGAAAAATATTTCATCAAGAGATTAATATTAAGGTTACAAGTCAAATTTAACTGCAGACTTAAGTCCACATATTAGCAATGATGTAACCCAATATTAGTCATACTTGGTTACTAAATTAGTCATAGCTACTTTTACACTGCAATTATTGTGTTTATCGCAAAGAAAATTTACGTCAATATATCAGGTTTCTTCAGATGGCAGCCTAACCAATTATATATACACGCACATACATATGGAAACTTTTTTCAATTAATATTTATATAGTTTAGAAAAATCTTTAGGTAGAACACAATGGTGGCAGATGAATTTAGGGTCAATACTATATCATTAAAAAAAAAAAAAAACTTTAAAAATCTTATAAAGTCTACTTAATTTTTCAAATATATGAAAATTGTAAGTGATAATATCATTTTAAACCAGATTCTGCAAGTTCATATTCTGATAATTAAAAAAAAAAAAATTTTTAATGAGATGTTGCTATATTTTCTGCTCTGATGATAATACAAAAAATGAAAAGCTTTTTATATTGTAGAAATCTTTTTTTGAAAAGCCTGTTGATAACATTTATTCAAACTATGAACATTGCAAAACTAATAAGATTTTAACATTTTGCCATAAAAGACAAATAAGTAACCCTTGACAGCTAACATGAAAATGTAAAAAAAATGATATACAACTTCTAATGCATAATCAACAAACGCTATCTTAATTTAGAAAACAGACAGGTTTTTACTAAACGCTATCTTATATAAATATCTGTGAAACTAGAAAAGTGCAACTAATTTAATGAAAAAAAAAAAAAAAAGTACAATGCACACCAAACAATACTAACAGACCAAATCTATTACTAAACTAAGAAAAGACAATAAAATCTAACAAGGTTTACAATGTTGAACAATCACATTAAGATCATCCATCTAAAAGGAAAGATGAACATTTGATGGTGACAATAGATATACAAGAAAAATCCAATAAGCTACTCAAGAAATGATAGCTTAAAAGTTTTGAGATCACATGCATCTTGTGGAATGTTACATGTTGCCCAATGAATGTTTATCCATTCTATAGTTTTATTAGAAGAAATATGAATAGCTATCTTTTTGTTTTTCAGATTTGACTTTTGTGAAAAAAAAAAGAAAAAAAAAGAAAAAGAAGCTAGTGCCAAGTATACACATGAGTGTCATTCATCATAATTTATGAAATTTAGTTTCATCATCCAAAATAAAACATTAGGTAGTCTTATATAACAATTTCTGATAGTAACTAAAAAAACAGAGATAACATTATGTAAAGGTTCAAATATCCAAACAGTGAATTTGTTAAGGATATTTGCAAAAGAAGCATGCTGGCTTGGAGATAGACAGTCACTAATCATGATCCCAAATTGTTTTTTCTCCAGTACACTATTTCAATTTGTATATTATCTTAAAGACATTACAGATGAAAAAAGGAATACTAACAATAACAACTCTGCTAAAACAAAGAACATACAAATTTACTTAAAGAAAGTTAGCTTAGATATTGAGTATCCAAAATAATCTGTTTAGCTTAAGACAGAGGTTCCTACAATGCATCATAACATGATTTTCAATATAAGTCAGAATGTATTTGTAATTTCACTTTCATGGTGATGACTTTACTTCTATTTGAAGCACCACCATTAGAAGCAATTACACTACACTTGGGAGCCATAATAGAGGAAAATGAATTTCCATAGACATAACACAAATGAAAGAGAGTGAATGCACAATAATATAGTATGGTGTACAACCAGGAAACAAAATTAATGAAGATTGCAGATTTATCATAGGTTGGGACTGTTGTAACCTGGGGATTTATGATAATGACAAGCTTTTTTTTTTTTGCCCCCCCCCCCTACATTAACTTTTTTGAAGCCCATCTTTACTGCTTTTTGTTTTACTATCATTTCATCCTGCTATAACTTAATTTTCTCGGCAAAGATGCCTTTTTCAGTTTTCCAGGGAATTGATATTTTTCTTTATGATGAGGATTCTATAAAGATCAGAATAAATAGTAATTGTAAAGTGTAGTTTCTATTGAATATCATAGAAAAGTAAAAACTTGTAGGCCAAGATGGACTCTCTTTTGTACCATTTGGAATAATCACATGAGTACAAATTTTTTAACTCACAAAATAATATAAGTTTTATAAACTGGAACAAAATTATTTAAGAATAATAAGTGTCATACCAAAGAAGCCCTATGATCAAAGGAAATAATTTAATCATTCTGGCCCCTATACACAGGGGTAAGAACATTTGTACTGGTCACATACACAAAATGTTTTTCAGTATATGAAAGCCACACATTAAAGCAACAGACAATTACTAAACTGATGCAAACTGTTTGGATTGGATATATTCACTATGTTGACTATCACACCGGTATTCTATAAAATTGATTTTTCTTCATGTTGCTATCAACCTCAACAAGTCTACCTGATTGTAGAACATCATTTGACAAGAAATCTCCATAAACCACTTTTGACATATTCAATCTTTTATAGTAAATAACATATAAGTTATACAATTTAAACATGGATATATTTTGGGATTATGTATAGATATGAAATTTTTATCTGGTTTACATTTAGATATAAACAAAAATATAGCATGGCATGTTTTGTGTTTTAAAGCAACAGATACTGTGTGTGTGTGTATATATATTATATATATATATATATATATATATATATATAAGTGGAGACTATGTCATCAATGTTTGTTGGGCTCATTACAATCTTTAACAAAATATACTATTGGCAGAACTTAGATGTTAAAATGATTCCTTTATTCTAAAATATATAATTTTTAAAAATCTCTGTGCATGAAATTTAAAAAACACATTTTGGTATTTTAATATTAATTGTAATAATTCTATAAAAATAAATATTTATATTGAAAATTTTTTCCAGACATCTAACAGAAAATTGTGAGGACAAAGTCTTTGATATGTTTATCTGTTTATTATTGCCTTTCCATTTTTTATTGTTTTATAGACTGGTTTTCAAATCACTGATGGTAGAGTGTGTGTTTGTATATATATGTCCATGCATTAGTGTGTTTATGTATATCTCTGTCTGTGAATTTTTACTTTAATTTATTGTATGTTTATGATCTGTACTGCTGACCGATATATTTTCTCATTAAAAACATTTTCCATGCATATTTAGTTATGTATTTGTGTACAGTTAATTATATGAAAAGTATATTTATTCATTAGTTGGAAAAACAATAACTTAAATATTTGTATGTGTATAAATATTTATCCCTCCCATCCCCCGTGTGTGTGTGTGTGTGTGTACTTTGTGGATTGAAAATAGAATTGTTACCTTCCTTGTATCTCAAAGAATAAAGGAAAATGATAGTCTAACTACAACCCAACAGGAAATAATTTGGACAACATATACAAAATGATCATGACAGTAAGTAAAATGTCAAATTCCATAAGTTCTACAAAACGGTACAAAGTGATGAAGTATAAAATGTATAGCTAAAGGGGGATAAGAAATATCTGGACAGTTTTGTGAAATAAATGATATAATTTCTGACATTCAAGTAGATAATGTGATATCTGCACTTGTGCTGACAGTTTTAATGCATCACACCACCACAATTTGCTTTCATCATTAGGTCAGGGGCTAAATATTGGTGGGGATCAGTTTTTAATTTTCAAGAGGAAATTGCTGATGTTACCATTGCCAATAGCAGGGTCAGCATTTGAGTGAGGTATTTTGAAAACAAAGATATTTATGTATTGTAATTCTAAGAGTTGAAATACAGGAGTATGAATAAAAAAAACAATAAGAAGCACACACACACACACACACGTGTGTGAATAAAGACAAAAGGAAAACTTATCTTAGTCAATGTGTTTTGTCCTCTGAGGGACTTTATCAAGTGTATTTGATAAAGTCTACTCTATCTGAAATTTTATACACACACACACAAACATACTCAGTGATTACACCATTGAGAAACATGACTCTGTAGCACGTTGTGGGCAGGGGAAGTCTAACCTGTAGAAATCCATTGCTGGATGTTGCTGCAATATGGAGCAGGCACCATGAATCAATGAAATATTTAAAACAGAAAGAACAGCTGAAAACTCATCAACATCATGCATGAAAGAACACATCCAGAGAGTGGATGTCTGGATCAGGGAAGACCAAGTAATCGTGTTAACACAAGTGGCAGCAATTGTGGGCATCTACAATGGATCTGCACAAGCTATAGCAAATGATAACTTTGGGTGCCATAAAGTTTGTGTGTGTAGGTTACCCAAACAAGCAAGTGGTGCAGACATGGCTTTGTGAGCAACTGAAAAGCTTCTTTTCAGAAGGGATGAAGGAGCTCATTCAACAAGCATTGCTGTGCAGAGTGACTGTCAAAAAATGACATATGCATTTTTTGTTCTTCAGTTGAAATAAAAATATTTGCCTTTACTTTATAATATATATATATATATATATATATATATATATATATATATATATATATATATATACACACACACACACACACTCTCTCTTTTCCTTCACCAGTAGAACATATCAGTTTCATGCACAATGCAATCTGTTATTCTACATTGAGCACTATTTTATTTAACACCATTTAATGTTCAATATTATATATTCATATATAAAGTTAATTACTAACCATAGGGCTAAAAATAGACATTGAAGAGAAAAAAGTGCTCAATGTCTCATGACAGAGCAAATATATTCACAAAATGGTGTGCTGACTGACTGGCCACTACTTTCTTGCTTATGCCAGTACACAATCTTCAAGTGGCCAACATTTCTGTATCCATCATGGTGTATTTTGTCAGCAGGATAGCTACTAAAGATCTTACATTTTGAGTTTGCCCTGTTGGGTATGTTTAACTGGCATTACAGCAATGTTGGCCACCTGAAGATTATATACTAGCATATGTATTAAACAAAGTAGCATCTAGGCTGGCAGAGATACTCTTTCGGGAATTTTGATATAATAAAAACCAATAACCCTGTATCTAATTGTCATAGCTTCACGTCTAGACAAAGGAACAACAGTATGGGTGGGGGGGAGGAATCAGTAAGTGAGCAGCCTGACATAGTTATTAGCTGAATCTTGATCTGAAATCTTCAAATGGATAATGTATGATATATATAATTTAATGGAGAAGCATTAAGTCGAGTACATTGACAAAGAAGGAAATTATGTTGAAAATTGAAATGCTTCATAACTCTTGATGTAAAATGAAAATCTGATAAAACTGGGATATTGAAATTCAAGCTAACCCTCTCTTTTACATTCAATCTAATCAATCTGACAATATAAAGGATTGGGAAGGTTTGGCTAAATTTCATGTAACCTTTGAAGGCTGTGAGTTTAAGCAAAGCCAATTGAAAGATAACCTTAAACATCCAGATGTTAATTTGACTAGCTATTTACCAAGCTTAATCTGACACAAGGCTATCATAATTGGGATCATTTTAATTAGAAATATCCTATGATGCTGGTTTCTAATTGCTGTTGTGGTAGGTTATTCTGAATAAATTTTGATTACTCTTTTTCATTACTAAATTTTGATTACTCAAATGTTAAATGAACTCTGAAGGTTAAAATACTAAATACTGCTATTTTAAACTAAATAGTTTTAGTGTTAGAACTTTACCATGTCTCATACTGTTGAGCTATCAAGAATTTTAGTATAAAAAAATTACTTTTCAAACCCCCTCATCTTTATCTTAGTTTGAAAATGTGAGATTTTTAAGACTAAAATTTATGATTTAATATGAAATTGTGAGGTGGGCTAATTTTTTAACACCAAAATACTTTGATTTAGTTAAAAAATATGAAGTAGGTTAAAGTTTTAAACATCAAAATCTGATATATAATTTAATTTAGCAGCATTTTGATTATTTTAACTTTCAAAATTTATTGGTATTGATCATTTAAAAAAATATTTATTGAAGTATGGAAAATGAGTAAAGCTGGAATAAATTAGTGAAAATGGTTGTTGAAATTAAAAACAATAAAATTCCACATCTTCACTTCTATACGCAGCAAAACAAAATGGACATGTCCTCTGCCCAATGGCCAAAAGTAGAAAAGGAGTTTTGTGTATTGTCATAACTGTTTATACTGCCTTAAATAAAACTGTGAAATGGACACACATGTGCATCAGGGGTAATATGCAGCATACCACAAGATGCACATGTGTTTTCTTCAGCAATAAACATGTAGAATTCTAGGAATTGCCTTGGTTTGTAGGGAGGACTTAAAACCCTGTTTTTTTTTTTTTTAATTTCAGATATTAAAATCAAACAAGTACAGAAATTCAAATATCTGGGAAGTGTTTTAACAGAAGACAGAAAATGTGACACCAGAACCAGAAGGCCCATTGGAATAGAATAGCAAAAGAGGTCTTTGAAAAAGTAAAAGTATTAAGGAACAGGAAAATTTTGTTAGAAACAAAAGAAAAGTGTTGAACTGGCTATGTAATATCATAGCTTCTATATGGCAGTGAATACAGAAGAATTTCCTCACAGATGAAGAGATAAGGTGAGACAGCAAAAATGTGGTTCTACAGAAGGATGCTGAAAATACCATGAGCCAACAAAGAAATTTTAAGGAAAATGGAAAACAGAAAAGACACTAATACTTAGAATCAGAAACAGTTGAAATTTCTAGAACACATAAGGAATGAGTGATTAGGAAATTTGATACTCAAAGGACATAGCGAAAGCTGGTGGGATGGAGGTAAACAACAAGTAACCTACCTAATGAGCTTGTGTAAATGGATGATAGAACAGGGAATGAGAGGGTAGTAAAAGACAAACATTACTGAGAGATGCAAAGGAGAGGAAGTTGCACCATGATTGCACACACCCTGAAGGGGGACAGCACCTAGAAGAAGGATCTGTAAGACACTACACAATTTTCCTCCATTTGACCTTGGTCTGGGTACAAGGAAGCTTAATAAACATTAAAAATACAAATGTTATTATTCCCAGTAAAATTATTCTTAAAACTATGAAATAGACAATGAAAGGGTAAAAAAAAAAAAAAAGGGCTTAACTGCACAATTCAAACTGTTTAAATCAAAGTTTTGTGTATGATGTCATATCACTTACATTGTAGCAAATCACCAACATTCCCTTTGTATGCTATTGGTGTGTAGTAAGTTCCACTTGAAAAACTTATTCCTGTGAACTACTGCTCTGTGGAACAGACTGCCAAGAGGAGGTTTCCCCAATCACTACAATCTTAATCTGTTCAAGTGTAGGGTTAACTGTTACCTTCCTGTCCTCTCCATACAAACTGATTCCTAATGTAACCCTCTACCTCAAGTGGCCCCCAGGCCTTATACAGAGTGAACCTTACTGTAAAAAAAAAAAAAAAAAAAAAAAAAAAAATTTTGTGGTATATGAAATTAGCCAAGTGAAATCCATGAAATTTTAATAACAAATGTTTATTGTATGAGGCAGATGATGTATAAAATTAATTAGGGGTTGAGATGGGAGAAAAATTTTCCAGACCAGCAAAGCTTCTGAGAACTAGACAGAGGAAGAAAGATTTAAAAATAAAAAAATAGATAATTTTTTTTTTTTTTTAAAATAAAATCTGAATGAGTAATTGAGTAATGTGTCTACCTTGAAAAAAAACCCAAAAAACAGGATAGTATACACCAAGGAAATAGCTTCATTGGTTGAAATCTGTGCCTGAAGAGAGCCACTGTACTTCAGACATGATAAATAATCACCGGTTTCTACAAGTAAACAATAGTAGCTCAAAACATGTGACTATTAAAAATGAACAGTTGTGCAACAGACCATAAATTGAAGAGCAGTTGAAATTCACCAACGTATGGTATGCTAAACTACTGTATAATTGCATAATGTTTTTTTAGCAGTCTTTATCAAGTACCCACATCCTGAAGGGGCATGGTAAATCGAGAGAACCATCAAGGTTCATAGCACAAGCTAGATTATCCAATATCATAGCCAAAGATCTACAGAAAAATATAAGTTGATATTTTCACACATATTATATGATTCACATTAATCTTATCTCATTGTGCTCACTGATGCATAATGAACCAGCAGATGGTGTGTATTAGCCATGCGATTTGAACAGACCTCCTGCATCATCATAGCAAGCTTTGAGCAACAGGTGGAACTTGTATATACAATCTATTAATAAAAGATATTGGAAAAACAGTTGGCTCAATATATTGTTGTAGGAAGTACCCAAGTTCTTCTGCGATGCAAGAGTCGGCTCAGGCTAAAAATTGAGTATTGCTGCCATATCAGAGCTGGAGCTGATCAATCCTCACTTTCCAGACTTGATAGAGTTCAAAATCGTTTGTGGTCTTGTGAGTGATTACTTATTTTCTATTCTGCAGCTTCTTTCCCCATAGACATAATGTTGCAAGCCTATTGCTACTCTATTGCTATTTCCCTGGCAATTGTTCAGATAAGTTCTGTTCTTCAGTTCCATTATTTCAGACCTTTATAATTAGGACAACCATGCTTTTCCTAGAAATGAATCAGCTTCATTTCTTCCATATTCCAAATGCAAGGAGAAATTTCCATTTGGACAGCTTTTTCACTCAAGAACTGCTGTTTTGTGGAACAGACTCTTACATTGATATTTACCCTGGACACTACAATCTTAAACTTTTCAAAGTCAAGGATCATCCATTATCTATCCTCCTTATTCTAATCTTCATATCTTACAACATCCTCTTATATATCGCACATCTCTTTCATCTTAACATTAACCACTCAACCTTAAGTGGTTCTCAAACCTTGTATTAAGTAAACTTTACTTAAAAATAAAACAAAAATGCTACTTAGTGATGCTAATTTGTTTTACTCTCAAAAACTGGAGTATACTTATAGCCAAGGTTTCTGCCTGAATTTCTGGGATGATGAATTATCCATTCAGGTGTATTTTGATCTGGGTAATCTACAGGTAATTCTGAATTGGATCCTTTATTCAATTTATGAGGGTAAACAGTCTAGGGATATCTTGTCTAGTTTTTATTTTTAGTACTTGCCTCGTTTCCACTGAATACTCTTTCCAGCCCAGGGATTGTACTCACATTTACTATGTAACCAAATTCATAAACCAACCTGATGAAGACTGGAGGGTATATTGGCTGAAAACATTGTGATAACAACAAAAATGAGGACAATAGTTTGAATGCAAATAGTGTAAGGAAGATAATAAATTAATCAGTCTTAGTTTAAAATAAAAGAAAATTATAAACAGGTTGTTTCAAAGTTCTGTCCAATCTGTGAAATTGCTATCAGTTGATAGTTTCTTATAGATTTTTTTAATGTTTAAGCTCCACTTCTATCTCTATTATTGTGAAGATGACAAATTTTACAAGATGGGCAAAAAATTGCAAATTGGCAAGAGTTTCTTCAATCAGTAAGAAGTGCAGCAGAAATTTAGAACAGCATATGGACCACATTTTGCTCCTACCTGGAAGAGAATCCAAGATATTCTCACTAAATCTATGGACACTGATACTGGTTAAGTACTTAATAGACAAAGTTTGAGCTATCTGAAAAACCAAACTTTTGAGCCAAGTGTTCACATAATATAAATACAATACAACCCTATAATAATGTCATCACAAATAGTGAAGTCATCCTAAATAAGTGTTCAAGAAAAAACAATCTAAAATTCATGAGAATACAAACAAAATCAACCTTACATACAAAAAATTTTAAAAAAAAAAAAAAAAAAAAAAAAAAAAATCATTATAAAATGAATTAATAAATATTAGCTCCTGATATTCCATCTAATGAACAGGTATTCTCTCAAGGAGGCCTTGAATGCCTATTAGGATTTAAGCCCACCCCAGACCTCAGGTGGAACTTGTATATCTGATCTATTGCTAAAGATGCTGGAAAAATGTTAGGTTCTCTGTACTGCTCCAGTAAGTACCCAAGTTCTGCTATGTTTTACCTTTACAAGAATCAGATCAGGGTGAATATGATGTGCTACTGCTGATGTTGCCCAGTTTTCCCTTTCCAGTTCAAAAGTTTTTACATGACCTTGTTTGTGGCTGATTAATTACACCCCACTTCCCACAGATGAAACATTGCAAGCCTCTCACTATTTTACTGCTATTTCTGTGGATACTGTTCAAACAAGCTACATTATTTTTGTATCCCTCCCAGCTAAAACCTAACATGCTGTATAAATTGAAACAAACTAACCTCATTCCCATTGTATTCCTTTAGTAACAAGTAAATTCAACTCCGATAGCTTCTTCCCAAGAACTGCTGTTTGTGGAACAGAATCCCATGACAATGCCTACCTGATCACTACAAGAGTTCTACTAAGGAAAATGTGCCCTCCTAAAGGGAATCAAACCTTTATTCCCCTTATTCCAATAGGCAAACCACTTTTAAAAGCTTTTGATTCATGACTGACTAGGCAGAAGATTTTCCTGCTGTAGATTGTTTTTTCTTTCTGGCTATAGGACCCAGTCTGTCCTGCTATTCAACCCATAGCTGGGGGGAAATAGAGACAGATTCATACTTTTCCCAATGGTATTTGCATGTAAGTGAATGTTGAGAATCCAACTGGAATTCTAATTTGGTTCTCCGATTTCTCATTCTGCACCATTATTTTATAAAGCAATTAATTTTTAAAATTTCTTTCCTCTTTCAATAAGAATATTTTCTTTTCTGGTTTTGTATGAAACCTGAAAATACTAATTATTATTCTTTAAGTTAGTATATTTCAATGGTAATGCTCAAAGAAAAATCATGCCATTTTTACTATTTAATGGTAATATAGACTAACAGTAATTATATTAATACAGACTTAAATTAGAGCAGAAAGAATGAATAACATTATGTGGAAGACCTTGTGGCTGAAACAGTTTATAATTTCCTACAAGCACCAGAGATCTGTGTTCATGTCCAGGTAAAAAATAAAAAAATAAAAAAAATAAATAAAGCTGATTTTCTAGGAGGGAACATTCCTTCAATTTGTAAATAATAAAATATTGAGTTGACTCTTTTGTCATAGTACTTTGTAAATGTCATGAGTTCAGTATTTAAGTGCCTTATATTGTGCTGAATCAAATTTGATTTGGAAAATAACATTTTTAAATAAGAGCATAATAAATGGTTAAAATAACTGAAAAAAAATATAAAAAAATAAATGTAAAATAAAAAGAAAGAAAAAATTATAAAAGAGGAAAGGATGTTAAATTTTTTAGAAAATTAATACCATAAAATATCACCCATGACTATCACAGAAACACACCAAAAACATTAAAGTTTTTTTTCTTCCTTTGGCAGGAAAAAAAAAGATGTTAAAATAATAAAAAAAGTTAATACCCAAAACATTACTGAAGAATATCACAGAAACACACCAAAGATATTGAGAAAGATTTTTTTCCTTCGTTGAGAAAAGAAAAACAAAGTCCCAGATGATATTACTGCAAAAAGTATTGACCAGAAAGATGAGGGAAAACATCCTGTCATTTTGCGATGAATCATTATCCTTACAAGAGTTGTTTGGACTATTTATCTCATTCTTTGGTTGGTTGAAATTTTTGTTTAGTGGCATCTCAACCTCTATGGGTTATTTAATGCCAAAATCAACATATTTTGTATGCAATTTTTTTTTTGAGATAATAATGGTTTTAGTGATACAAGTCTTACTAATTAACCTATTGCTGGAGGAGGAGAAGTGAATTCATACCTTTTCCAAGAGTATTTGCACATAAGTAAATATAATGAACTCAACTAAAATTGGAATTTTGCTCTGATAAACAATTCCAAGCCATTATCTATTATACCACCCACATATCCAATCTTACATCACACAGTATTTCCAAGCGGTCATCCATCTAAGTACTGACCAGGCTTGACATTGCTTAACTTTGATGATCACACTGGAACCAATGTTTCAATATGATGTGGCCATAAGCTTCGGATCTCATCATTCGGTTGCTACATTTCAATTGATCAACATCTTTCCCCACCACAGAGAATGCTTGGGTAGTGTAATGGTTATTGGCATTTGTTCTTGTAGAACCAGCAATCAGAGTTCAAATTCCTGCCTAGTTTGTTGCACTTACTTTTGTATCAATGATCTTATGAAAGGCATAGAACTATCACTTCCCTGTCACAGAAGGAAAACTAAAAAAAAACAAACAAACAAAAAAACTCAAAACTGTGGGGAAAGAAGGCAGTGGAAAAATCAATCCATTATGTTTCAAAAGAGTTCATGGCAATTCACAGATAAAGAAAAGGAATCTGTGGAGAGCTATGATCATCTATGTCCTGAAGGGAGATAGCATTAACTGTAAATAGAAAATTATTGACAACTGTACTGACTAAACCAAGCCAATAGCTGAAGCTTTATAAAAGGTCATGTTTCACAGATGATTTCATGTATACAAATTTTGCTTGTTTATCAAAGAAATCCATGTTTCATTGAAAACCAGATTGTCCTTAATTCATCTGCAAAATGAAAGGAAACCACATCATTCAATTTTCAATTTCCAGTTATACTTCTTGTTACAGGAATTTTATCCTAGTGGGTAGTAATGACCTACTTCATCCAAATAGAGTCTGATATATTAAATATTCCTACTTCATTTTGAATATTCTAGTGTTTAAAAGGTTGGCTGATTTCCCCACCTTACACTCTTTCCTATATTTACATAGGATGCACTCTCTCTCATATATATAAGACTTTTGTTTATTAGGCATTAAATTGTCATTTAACATCCTCCATAATTAACTTAGACTTTTCTGTTAGCCTGATAAATATTTGAGTGTTCTTAAATGTCTAACGTTTTTACTTTTGTTTATAAATACTTGTTGCAAAATAAAATCTTCACATTTGCCTTGATAAATCTATCAGAGGACAAAACGTGTTGGCTAAATTTTATTTTGTCTACACACACACACATTAAAAAGAAGAGAGAAACCGTAAACATTTTTGTTACATATATAACTTCAAACATTATTTTTAATAATTTCAGTAAATGCTCTGTTAATTTTAAACAGTGTTTATTTTGTCTACTGGCATGCATACATGAGAAAACTTTCCAGAAAAATTTGAACAGGCGAATATATATATATATATATATATATATTAATTACTTCAAATGTTATGATAGTGGATACTCATATTTGAAACAGATACCTCATTTTTAATTTAAATAGTGTTTATTATGTCTGTTGTCCTGTGTATTCAAGAAATCTTAAATAAAATGTGTTCTCTGGCAGGAATCTAACTTGCACCCTCTTTGTAGTAATTTGTATTTAAAATAAATCCACACACATATATATATATATATGATAAAAAATATAGTCTTAAGGAGGTATGCTATATTTATGGGTAAAACTGCTCAATGTCAGAGATAGAATGTATGTAAATATAAAAGTCAGGATATATATATATATATATATATATATACACACACACACGCGCGTGTGTGTCCTTTGGTCAAGTTTTCTTGTCAAAGATAAATTTAAGGAGCTTGTCCTTTTGCAACACTATTGATGTTATGTCTATAATTCCTTTAAATTTTTTGCAACCATTTATTACCATCACTACATAGTTGGTTTCTACAGGTTCATCCTCATTTTGCATGCTTCATATATTATAGGATAAAGACCAAAAGAATGTGATCAATAGTCCTAACAACTCTTGTAAAGATGAGAGGAGTTTAGCTGTGTTATGATGCTACCAAAAACCCAAGCCAGCAAGACCAAGGAGGAAGAGGAGAAGGAAGAGGAATAGGATGGTGGAAGGAATCTCTAGGATCTAAACAGTGCAGTGCTAGGAAGTGCTTACCTGGTACCTCCGTTACCATCAGGTAACCACCCCGGGTAGTTTTACGATGTAAATTACTCGTGCTGTGATTTCCTGATGAAAATAGTGGACATGTATACTGTGGCAGTTGAAAACATTGAAAGCTGAGTGACACAGAGGGAGGTAGGCACACAATCAGGAGATATTAACAGTTTTATTCTTATTGTAAAATCTTCCTAGTCACTCATGATGTATGAAGTAAAAAAACATTAAAAGAGAGAAAATTAGATAAGAGTGGTTTATATGCGATGAAAAGAGATGATCAAGGAGTTAACCTTAAGAACACAAGTAACCTGCTGTTATCCATGGCTATATTTAAACATGATCACATATTGCTGCTTAAGAGTCTTGTTTTATATTTACCTTATCTGACAAGTGAAAATAATATCCAGTTTGAATTCTAAGTAATGCATTATCTTTTCAGAAATCATTAAGAGAGAAAAATACAAACAATCTTTTTATGACTCATACTGCTGTCTTGTAAGCCCCCCCCCATTATATTTTAGTTGTTTTGCACAAATTTATAAATTTATTGTCTGAGCTCTGAAGAGTGGGGAATAATGTTTTTTTTAGATAATTTAGTGATACAAGTTTTACTAATTAATCCATAGCTGGGGGAATAAGAGGAGGATTCATACCTTTCTCAGGGATATCTGTGTGTAAGTGAATATAACAGCTAGAATTAGAACATGGCTCTCCGATTAACAATTCTGAGCCATTATCCATTACACCACCTGCACAACCAAGCTTACTGCACCTGGTATTCCCAAGAGGTCACCAATTTTTTTAAATTTTTGCCGGAAACTTTTTCACTTGCCTAATCTTACTCAAGCTTAAGTTATGTGACACAGGGCCACAGGTGAAGGACTATATGGGATTAAATTCATTACTCAGTTGCAGTGATCTTCTACACCAGCTTGATAAATATTAACCCATCATGAGGTGCCTATATGCTATAAGCCAAAATATTATGACCAACTGCTTAATAATGTGTTGATCTTCCATATGCCTAAAAAACAACTTACTGTTGTCATTGTTGTAGACCAACTTTTTAGACAAAAGTCAATGTTAACTAGTTCCCTCCATTGTGGATGGGGTCTTGTGTGCCTGATTAGACCAACACAAAACTGGCACCTTTTTTGCAAGTAAGAGGTTGGCTGAAAAAGCCTTAAAAAAGGCAGAAGAGGATGGATTCTGCATGCCAAACCAACTTTGCTTCTGTGGTTTTTATCATTTGTCGTAAATGGTCCACTTCTGATTTCAACAGAATGTTCATGTGGCAAATTTCCAGACCAACCTTTCTGGCTTCTTCAAAAATGAATTTTTCCATTTCTCCGAGTTCTTCAACAGTTTCTTAACAAGTCATATACACAAGTTAGAAAAAATGAAAACACATTGCCAACTGGCCCAATCAGCAACCAATTTTTATAATTGTCTAGGGGAAGATATTACAGGTCTTCAAGGACAGCTGTGATGTAGTCTCTGTATTACTTGTATTGATCACAGAGGCCATTTCATTTGACTTCAATTTACCAAAGACAGCATGTTACAGGAATGGGATCCAAGGCACACGGATAATGTGGCCAACCCAACATAGGTGTCAATGGACAATCATTGCTCCAATGGACATTGACTGTGAATGTTTCCAAATTTTGACAAGCAGTACGTTATTCCACCAGTGTAACCTGAGAATTCTTTGTAAGTGGGACCCATGGAATTGTTCAAGTGTTTACAAAAAGCAATATTATTGGATCTGGGATTCACTGTCATAATATATAAAAATCTCATTTTATCAGGCATGAACTTAAAATGAGTAAATTTTCCCCCCAATGATCTGGTGACATTAATAGCTGATCTTTTAATTGTTGTAAATTGCATGGTAGATGTTCTGCAGAATTAAATTGTTAGTCTAACATAACTGCTGAATGGAATTAAAATCTGAAAAAAAAAAATTTTTTTTTTAAATTCCTGAAAACATTTCCATACCACTCATACAGTGTGATAGGGTGCATTTTTGTAACTGAAAGAAGCCACTGCATTTCAAAAGACTGGTGCCATTAACCTTTTAATACCAACTGTCTTGTTTTGGGGATGGTGAGCATTAATAGGTTAGAGGTTAAAATCTATAATCAATAACCAATTTTTCAAACTTATAATTAATACTGGATTTTTATTTTAATAATTGATACCAAATCTTACAGTGGGCATTAATAGGTCAAGTGTCTTCAATGTTCAAGTAGATGGTATCTGATACATGAAGTATAGACCTAGTAGAACAGTAGAACATTGGCCAAATCATCACACTAACTCCTGCGGTTAATTACCCCCAGGATGTATCCGCGTACCGTTGTTTTTCTAGGGTAATGTCTTGCATATTTTTATATATATTTTATTATAACCATTGTTTTTTTAATTCCATTAATTTATGATTCAATTTTTTCTGGTATGATTGCCAACTTACTGAGGAATAAATTATAACAAAAATTCTATTTATTTAAACTTTTAATTGAATCAAAGTTCAATTAATATATATTTGACTCACATTCAGCATTTGTGCTTCTATCTATCAAGGATATTTGATAAATGTATAATCAGTGGGTCAAAAGCATTTCATTACATAACTTAACCCAGTAGTTCTCATTACCTACAACATGAGTTAGTCCAACATGCCTCTGGAATCATGACCATAGATTACTTATTTTGAATTTGTATGATTGTAAGTAGATCATAAGTCATGAAAAGTTAACATCTTATTTGGAAAATATTGGTGTACTTCTAAGAATAAAAGCATACATTTTTTGGAAATATATTATCATCAGTTATTTCATCTCATATGCAAAGAGGATATTAGCTTATGTTGGCAACAAGAATAAAAAAAATTCATAAGACAGAAGAAAATTTGAAGAAACTTTTTGCCATGTTTGCAAAACTAAGGAATGTGACAAACTGCAAGAATTTAATAAGTGAAGCCTCAAGACTGTTAAATGAGAAACTGAAATACGTGGCAAGGGAGTGGCAGGAATTTTTAACAGACTTCTTAGTAAGTCTTTTAGCGGAATGAAACAATTGAACAAAATAAAAATGTTAGAAACTTGAAGAAATGAAAAAAAAAAAAAAAAAAAAAGAAACATTAGGTGACAAGTTCCATGTACTCTGAATATTTTTAGAGTCATGTTGTTTTTTTGTTAGTCACCCTGTTTGTTGGTGGAGAGGAGAAAGTATATTTTCAATATAAAGGGGGATCAAAAACAAAAACAAAAAAAGATTTGAACAGCAGAAAATAATAGAGGAGATCAACAAAATTTTCAGAATCTTTTTATTTAACTCAGCCTAGTCTGGTACAAGGCTAAATTTGTAGGGATAAAGCTCACTCCAGTAGTAATGGTATGCGAAATTAATTTGATAGCCACTACTTCATACCAAACACCTAAGTTAGGGGTTTAGAATTTTCAGATTTTATTGAAGCAGGCTAATTTTAGTAAAAGACATGATTAATGACAAAAAATTTGAGCAACTAATTGCAAGACAATTTTTAGCAAGACAGTCTTTTTCTCTGTGTCATGTTCCTTCAGGATGTTGGCAATCATGGCTAGCCACAATTTCTTGTCCTTTGTAGTTCTTAGTAAATTGTTTTTTGCTATCACCCCTAAACCCTGGTACTCAAATGAGGTTAGATATGCAAATACTGATTTGATTTTAATTTGAATGAGGATCCAGTGGAATGGTAAGTATATAAGATACTTTGGAAGACTCTTCTTCCTTTGATGTATTTTCCTGATCAAACAGCACCATCAGAAAAATGGATTTTATTTCAATCAAATCTATGTGGAATGTAATTCACGTTAATCACATGAATGTTGGATTTAAAAAAAAATCTTACTTTAACTTGATTGGACCAGTATAGGAATGATTAGACATGCACTTGGACATACTAATAACACTGATCCCCACTACCAGTATGGATCAAACATACACTTTGATTTAAATTTGAATGAGAAACTGACAATGGTGAATATATATTTTTTAGTATCACCCACTGAAACAATGTGGGATATGAAAAAAAATCTTAAAATAAATGATTAATTGATTTGTTTCCTAGTGCTTAATAGGTTATTTAAAGCCAGAAAATATTTTTAGATTGTAAGAATTATTTTTTTGAGATAATAACTTAGTGAGCATGTGTGATAAGCGTTTAATGTCAGTCTGTGCCTTCACTCTGAATACTTTAATTTTTACCAAAACAACAGTTCTGATGCTTTTTGATCAGACCATATATATATATATATATATATATATATATATATATATATGTGTGTGTGTGTGTGTGTGTGACACACCAAAAACAAAATTTCTAAAGAATATCTCCTATGACTAACATATGGAGCTGAGTTATCCAGTAGGCTAAGGTTTACTTAGGTATGTATAAGTTCTGGTAATTTCTGGTGTCTATCTGCATAATACTGTAATATTAAATGCAAATAGGAAGGGGTATAAGTTGTTAAATGTAGTATATTACATCTTAGAATATTTCAGTGAAAGACTAAATAAAGACTTGAAAGAAATTAAAAATGACTAAAGTACCAGGACCTTGATAAAATAGATAAAAGTTTTCAGTTGCTACAGCAATGGAGGACAGAAAATGCATCACCAAAATCTAAAGGCACACCAGAATATTAAAAGATGCTTTCCAAAAGCTAAGCAAAACATTAAGAAACAGGAAAATTTCATTACAAACAAAAGAGTGATGAGCTGTTATGTAATATCAGTCCTATTATATGGCAGTGAATTCTGGACAATCTCCTCACAGATAAAGAGATGAGGCAAAAGAAATGTGGTTATACAGTAGGACATGGACTGAACATGTGAGTAACAAAGTTTTAAGAAAAATGGAATCAATAAGTAGACATAGAATCAGAAAGAGACAAGAGAAATTTCTAGGGCACATAATGAGGAAAGAGGGCTTGAGAATTTGACACTGATAGGACATATTAAAGGCAAGAAGGACACAGGAAAGCAATCAATAGCCTACCTAATGAGCTTGTGTAAATAACTGACAGAACAGGGTTTAGGAGAGTTAGCAATAAGATAAAACTTACAAAGGACAAGAAGTTGTGGAGAGCCATGTTTGCCCAAGTTCTAAAGGGATATGGCAAATAGAAGATTGCCTTGGCAAGTAATCATGACTAAGCAAATTACTTTTTCTGTCAAACATTGTGGCATATAAATGATTAGATACTTTGCTGATATTTGGAAAAGGGGTCACAAGGAGAAAGGCATCAGTACAAAGTGAATAGAAGCAGATCCCACCCAAATTTAATCTATTGTATTTGATTGAGAATGAAATATATATATATATATATATATATATATACACACACACACAAGAGTTTTGTTAAATATGACTGACAAGGTACTGTGATTAAGCTTATTTAATTTTTTCTTGTGCTCATACAAGTGTTTTCTTTTCTGGATACAAAGTGTGAAAAAAACTGTCCAAACGTTATGCATATCTGAGCACTTTTGGCTATTCTTTTAGCCATTATCAAAGGCAAATTTTTTTAACAGAATGTGTGGGTTTCTTATATATATATATATATATATATATATATATATATATATATATATATATATATATATAAGTTATCCGAGTGTCCGAGGTTATGGGAATGTTTTATTTTGCATACATAGTCAGCACATTGTGACCATTGAATATGCAGAACTTTTGGACAGTTTTTACACACTGTGTCCAGAAAAGAACACAAGAAAAAATTAAAAAAAGCTTAATCGCAGTATCTTGTCAGTTGTTTTTAAAAAAACTTGGATAAAAGAGGGATTGCTGCCTAATATATATATATATATATATATATGTGTGTGTGTTCAAGTGTAAGGTAGATTAGTACCAATGTACAGACATTAATATTTTAAAAGAAGTGCTCAATGCAGAGTAGAGCTTAATAATAATAATATTTATTAATTATAACAAAAACATGTTATAAAGTTCTACATAAATGCAATCTCATTTCGACACTGTATGTGCCTCCTCAGGTGGTGTTCAGCTGAATAATAGATGATCATTTTATGGTTTGAAAGTAGCAATACCCTCATAGCTGCTCTAAGAAAGGTGCCATCTTTAAACTTTTAAAGCTGTAATAATCCAGCTTGTTGGAATTGTGAGCAAATAGGTAAAAGCAAACTCTCCACCTCATTTGTCAAAGAAGGTCTTTAGTTTGTAAAACCAATTTCTCAAAATGCTCCTGTTTGTATTAGGGATGTTTTTCAAAGATATTCCAAAATTGGTTTTATCCATGTGTGCGAAATTAAGATAAATATCAACAGTGCTTGACCTTTAAAAGAGTGAAGCTGGATTGAAATTGGTCTTACAAACCAAAAACCTTCTTCAGCAAATGAGGCAGTGACTACTACTACCTATTTGCTCACAACGATTCCAACAAAGGGAATTATTATGGCTTTAAAAAGTTTAAAGCTGGCACCTCTCTTAGAGATCTATGCTGATATTGCTACTTTTAAACCATAAAATGACCATCTATTTTCCAATTGACCAACACTGCCTGAGAAGGTGCACATAGTGTTGAAACATGATTGCATTTATGTAGTGGTTTATAACATGTTTTTGTTATAACTGTTAATAAATATTATATATATATATATATATATATATATATATATATATAGCCAACTTCTTGAAACTGTGGAGTCAGAGACAATATATATATATATATTTTGTGTGTGTGTATGATTAATACAAATAAAATTTGTCACTTAGCTGATTGATGTTATATTCACTTCAGAATTTTATAGATGAACCTTTTTGTAATCATTCAGTCCAATCTACATTTAATATTACAATATTATGGATTTTAGGCTAAGAAGGAAATACTGATATTCCATGGCATCTGAGTAGGAGGTATTTTTAAGAGGTGGTGATGGTGGTTGGTCTTATATAAGTATTTTTTTTCATTTCTTGCATCTAATTTTGTTATCAGATTCTTAACAAGAATAAGATGGAATCCAGTTATTTAAATATGAGTAGGAAGAAAGAAACCTTAAAATCTATTTTACAAGAGAAAACTTTTTCTTCTTTTTATCTTAAATTCCTAGACAATTCATTTGAAGTCTTAAATGCACAATGGTTCAGCATTCCCCTCTGCACAGCAACACTGAAACAATGCAGATACCGAAAAAATACGAAATTTGAAGCCTGGAAAAAAGACAGTCTCAGGAATCTGCAGCTCTATCTACATTACCTGTCAAGTAGCAGCTGTTGTTGCAAAGTCTTCAAGGTGATTAGAATTACAAAAAAGGTATGAAAAAGTAATTACAAGAAAAATATGCCTAAGAAAAAAAAAATGAAAAATACAAACAATAGAATGCAAAACTGGTTTTTGCCTTGAAAGTTATCCAATTCAGTTATTTTAAAATACCAAGGAGAATGAAAATGATAAAGAAAAAACTTTTCAACAGAAAGACAAATGAAAAAAAATATTGATTTGTTCAGACTAATAAGCATAAAGAAATAAAAAGAAATGTTAGTTAAAAAAAGAAAATTAATAAATTAACTCTAAATAATAATAATAATAAAAAAATGTCTGTTTAATGGTTTAAAAAAAAAAAAAAAAAAAAAAGTAGAAAATAAAATTAATTCAACATGTATTTTACCTGGAGTGTGTGAGGGGGTACTGTTGACACTGGCTGACTTTTGACTAGAGCTGGAGCTTCTCCTTGACTGCAGTGGAAAGAAAAGAAACATTGCATTTCTTAATTACTGCACACAAAAAATATATTTAAGCATATCATCCATGTGCATTTTTTATGAAAAAAGTGGGTAGGGAAACACCATAAGACAAAAATTCAGAAAAAAGGAAGAAAGAAAACTGTTTTCTTTTAATCACCTGAGAGAACTCTTTTTGCCTTTCATCAGCATGGCTAATGCTAACCTTCAAGAGAGTGACTCATTGTGCTTTCAAAGACTAATGTTTTCTACTGATATGGAGTGGAAAGATCATATTGAATCAACTGCTAAGTTCACCAGAATCTATCTTAGATACTTATAAATCTACTATTTGTCCATAATTTGAATATTGCTGCCACACATGGTCTGGTGCTTCTGCTATTTAGAGATTCTTGATAAAAAACAAAGAAAAATCAGCAATGTTATTATTGGTCCTGACCTGGCATCTCAGCTTCATTCACTTTACCGTTGCCATAATGTAGCTTCCCTGTGCCTTTTCCATAAATACTTTCATGGTAATTATTCTGATGAACTTTCCCTTAGACTTTACGAATTTAAGCATACTATTACATTAGTGGTAATGTCTCAACATTTTACAGTTGAAATGGCTAGATGAAGTTCTACACTAACAGTTTCTTCTTTCGTACTTCTCACATGTGGAACTCTCTTCCATCTCTTTCTTTCTGGTCAACTTTGATCTTCAAAAATTTAAATGCAGTGCCAATCATCATCTTCTGTCTTCTTCATTCCTGTTCTTTTATTGTTCTCTTTGCCTTAATAGTGTTTTTTTTTTTTCTTTTTTTTTTTCTCATTCTCTCACAATCAGTTTACTGCTTTGGATAAAATGATTAAAAAAAAAAAAAAAAAAAAAAAAAAAGAAGAAGTAATACCCAGATATCTCCATTGGTGGGTTTAATGGTTGATTTTGTTTAGTGGCATATCAATCTTTATGGGTTATTTAATGCCAAAATCTAAATATTTTCTATGCAATTTTATTTATCTTTTTTTTTGGTGGAGGGAGATAATAATTGTTTCAATGATACAAGTTTTACTAATTAACCCATATCTGGGGAGAAGAGGTGGATTCATACCTTTCCCAATAGTATTTGCACATAAGTAAATATAACAAACCAAACTAGAATTGGAACTTGTCTCTCAGATTAACAATTCCAAGCCATTATCCATTACACCACCCACACATCCAAACTTACAGCACCTGATATTCCCAAGCAGTCACCCATATAGGTACTGACTATCTCCATTGGGATCCAAAAAATTGATTTATAAGACAAGCTTGCTCATCATCCTGATACAATAAGTGTCTGTAGAGTTAACTATAAAGCTTAGCTAACTTAGTAAAAAATGACAGTAGACCACAGTAGAATGTATCCAGAAAGAATTTGACTTTACAACAGTAGTTATTTTGATTAGAAGATTAATCTACTAAACATCAAGCTATAAGTGCCCAAGTCAGTATAAATTTTTTTTATCCAACTAGTTTTCACTGACATCTCACAATTCATTAATATTCAAAAACATTGTAAAGTATTTTGTTGAACTAAATAACCTGTTTCTGGCAATAATTATTTTAAATTTGGAAAGCAGGTTTTGACTAAGGTTCCACCTACTTAAAAAAAAAAAAAATTTTTTTGTAACAACATCCCACATACAGTGAAACAAGTTTTTGTGTGTATAGATGTCCAATATTAACGTAATTAAACCTGCAATGACAACCTTTATTTTTTGTCTACTATTCACATATTTGTATAGCTCTCAGCATTCTTGAATGAGAGGAAAACTCACTTCGAGTTGCACTTCTTTCCATCCATTGTGACGCATAAGATCAATCTCAGCAAACATATCATAGACATCATCAATTTGAATTTGCACCATTTCCCAGAAGCCCTGAAGATCTTCCAATTTGGTCGGATGTTCTTCCTCTGCAGAAGTTGGTGACTGCAATGGAAAAGAAAAAGAAATTGAATTAAGAATATTTTTTTTTCTCTCTTATACACAATTTGAAAAGCAAGTCAAACACACATTTTAACTCAGTAAATGAATTGTCTTGAAAGTGCCTTTGCTCTATAAATATAAACATGTGTCAAACTTAGTTTGGTTTCAAAGCTTCCATGCAAAATAGATAAAAAAATTATTGTAGCATGTATCTTAAATATCCCTTCAGGACATAGGCGATCATAGCTCTCCACAACTTCTTATTCCTCATGGCTCTTAGCAGTTTTTCTCCCTTCTCCTTTTGGAGTTTTTATTTGTCCACCACTTGTTGCTAAAATTCTTCAAGACAAAGAGAAAAAAAAATCTTTGAAAAATTGTAATTACAACTTTCCTACCCTACCCATTAATGTTGTCTCTTCATGATATAGGTGATGATAATTCTTAACTGCTTCCTTTTAAGATTTGTAAACTCTTCATTAATAGACAGTTCTTGGGAAAGATAGTAAAGTGGTTTCTTGTTACTGTCCCTAAAATTATGAATTCAGTGATGTCCTTCACTAAGACTTAACAAAATGGAAAATAGAATCAGCAAGCAAATTTAGAGTTTAAATTCCAACTGGAAGAACTTTTTTGGTTCACTTTCGAAAGATCTGAATCCATTTCATCTTCATCCAGCTATGAGTTATATAGAGTAATTGCTCATGGTTAAATGTAATTGGCAGAAATGCCCAACAAACAGAATAGGTTTGTAATAAACAATAAGAATAGAGCAAAAATTTTATACTAAGCAAACAATATATCCAAGACAAAGCAGCTGTAATGAGGCAAAAAAAGTTCACAAACTAACAATGGTGTTAACACACAAAAGGGATACGGACAAGTGATCACAGTGTTCTGATTTCAGGCCATATTTCTGTTTTTTCTTGTCTTATTGGCTAGGAGGAAGATCCCAGCATGTATCTGTACAGTTTTGTCTATAAATATAGGGAGGGAAGTGTTTTTGGAGTTGTTCCTATCCAGATTGGAAGCAACAAGTTAAATAGTAAGATTGAATGGGTTCCCTAGCCTTGGTTGGTAACCAATCTTAGAGAAGGACAACTCTGAATAAAAAGGAATGAGAAATCAGTATCTTTCCAAAGAACAGTCATGGCAATGCACATTTTAGATATTCAGAGAAATGCTTAGGGACTTATAAAATCTGAAATCCCCAAAATATGAATATCTTCTAAGTAACAGAGCTTATTTTTAACCCTTCAATTGACTTTAACATCAATTCCATTCTACAATTCTAGATCAGTTTTTCTTTAGACATTAATAAGAAAAAGAATTAAAAACAAAACATCAATAAATTAAATTTTTGATTAATGTTTTTTTTTTTAAATACTTTTGATCACAATGCTCGAGGTTGATACACTTGTCACAGGCTACATTTCCAATTCCCACCATGTTCTTTAACAATCAAACATCATATAATCCTAGAACCTTGTGACAAAACGCCATTGTAAAATGAAAGAAAATCTAATAAAATAAATTAACAAAATTACTTCCTCTAAGAATTTAAATGACTTAAGATTATTGCTCAAGTCACTTTATCTTTCATTTTTGTCCTTCTACAAAATTGAACATATACATCTCAGTTCTTAAGAGAACCAGATAATCTGTAAAAATCATCTGATTATATCAGCAAAATCCAATAAGTGAAATAAATTAAGTTCCCTGAAGTTATCAAAATACAACATTGATCGTATGAAGATAAAGAATATTCTATTAAATTCAATGATGCAACAACAGTTATTGTGATGATGAAATTAGCTGATTCCATATGGGAAATATTCGGCATTTACTGACTGAACAGTCCACTAGATGTTATAGCACTTTCTAATATTGATCGCAGTTTCCTTTCAATGTTTTTGGCACTGTGGAAAACTAATATCTCAATTATATCATTATTTTCTCTTCTACTTAAATGTGCTTACTCATTTCTGTAGCTTTGGTTGGCAACCAGTCTAGAAGAAAGAAAACTAAATTTAAACCAGCCTGGAAAGAGTTAGACTGTCAGGTTATCAATGCCCAAGAGACACCACTGCTGCAGTACATGTGGTGCCCCTATAACCTTAATGGATTATAGGACTCATTAAAATGAAAGTATATTATGGAGCAGTAGTTAGCAAAATCAACCATAACTATTGTAGCAAGTGGTTTATGCTGGATACTCAACACAGGTAGTCTTCTGTCTAACTAAGCAAAAAGTAATGATTTATTTGAATATCTCTAATGAGAACAGATCTTAAGTCAGTTTTAAGTTAGTGTTTTTTTTTTTTTTTTTATTCATTAGCTGGCTTGATCACTGAAATCTATTTTCATTTTACTTGTTAAGCAAATTGGTAATTTCATGTAAACTAAAATATGGTTTGTGGTCCAACAACCAAGAATGTTATGATTGTCAATGAGTCAATGTCATTTTTTTTTGTTTTTTTTATCCACCACCCCCAAAAAGAAATGTTTTGACAAGTTCTGTCTGTTGACCTCTTTAGCTGAATACATCTTTTTTTGCTGGTTTTATTTAGAAACTTGCCTATGACTTCTTTTATAGTCACAGCATAGCCCAACCAACATGTAAACACATTCATTCAGATGACTGCAAGAAAATAAAAAAAGAATAGAGAGCTCTCTCCCTACACCCACTTAAAAAAAAAATCTGTTTACTCATGTAGCATAATTTTGGATTAAAATGACTTAATTATACACTTTTAATAGTTTTCTGAGCCTTCATACATCTATTCATAAGGATAGATCCAGGATTTTATAATTACTTGAGATTATTTTTATTTTTTTTTTATTTTAAAGATATTTGGAAAAAAAATGTTAATTGTGCTCTCCTCATCCAGTGGTAGAAGTTTGGACTCCATATGTCATCCATGTCTATTAAGAATTTTTATGAAAATTCAATATTTGCAATATTTATAATATGATCTGCAAAAGACAATTGTTTTGATTGAATATATACAGTGGGGAAAATAAGTATTTCATGGAATTTTTTTTATATTCTATCTTTCACTTTCAAGATGGACCTACCCTGAAAATTATAGACCATTCCCATTTTTGTAAGGCAGCAAACTCAGAAAAAATCAGCAGGGGATGAAATACTTATTTTCCCCACTATATATATATATATATATATATATATATATATATATATATATATATATATATAATAACATTTAATATGGCATAGAAATATGAAATAAAATAACTTACCATGTAATTTTGGCACAAATCTCTGAATTGCTTAAATTTCTGATTGGTTAGCAGTGTTGCCTTACCAACTGCTGCCCTCATTTTACCACTCACTGAAAAACAAAGATCATTTTTATATATATATATATATATATATATATATATATATATATATATATATATATATGTGTGTGTGTGTAAAAATTCAGATATAACTAAAACTATATCTGAAAAAAGATATTATGAATAAACATAAAAGGAAAACTTATTTTAGCCAATATGATTCATCCTCTGATGGACTTTATCAAGGCAAATGTAAGGATTTTATTTTGCAACATGTAAAATCTATGCACAGAAGTTAAAATTTTATTTTTCAGAATTTTTCCATTTAAGAAGACTCATAAATACTTCAGGCTAACTGATAGTTAAGGTAAATTATGGAGGATGCTAAGCAATGTAATTTAATGTCTAATAAACAAAAGTGAGCACTGTTATTGTTTTTGAATTTTTTTCTGTTTATTTATTTAATACTATATATTATTAAATACTATATTTATTTATTTTTGTCTTGTACTCCCTGGGCAGAGGGAACTGTCATGATGTGCTCAAGGCCAACTGAGCTACAGAGAACTTAGCTGATCAGGCATGGCTGAATAGTGCCTTTAAGTGAAATTCCTCTAATCATAGACTTCTTGAAAATTTCATATCTGCTTAGTTTTGTATCCAAATGTAAACAAAGCAATTTTCAAAAGAAGCAATGGATTTTTATTTATTACTCTGACAGATTTTATCACTTTAAACATTAGTGGATACTTGTATTTGAGTAGAGGCTCTATTTATTTATTTATTAAACAGTATATATATATATATATATATATATATATATATATATATATATACCAGCTTGAATATTCAATAAATCTTAAAGAAAAATATGTACTCTCCAGCAAGATTCAAACCTGTGTTCCCCTGGGCAAAGGAAATCATCCTTAGATCCGAGATGCTCTAGAGTAGCGTTTCTCAACCTTTTTATCCTTGTGGAACTCTTGAAATAGTTTTAATATTTCAAGGAACCCTTGCACAAAAATTATTATATACTATTATTAATATCTATTTTTTATATTTTTATCATAGTTCACATGGTAAACATAATATATGGACACAATGCATGCACCCTGCACTCGAGTGAGTCAGTCAATGATACATGAAGTTGAAGGCAGTATTCAAACTGACACCATATAGACATTGCTAAATACATTCCCTATGATTATTATAAATTTTAAATAATATAAGACGTTGAATCCTTTATTACCCCCCCCCAAAAAAAAACAAGGATTTTCCAACAATATGCTATGTATGTATAGTAAAATTATGAATATAAAAGTAAACAAAATTGTTCAAAAATGCATTAGCCTATTTATCACCGTTTCTTGTGGAATTCCTAGCAACCTCTTATGGAACACTGGTTGAGAAACACTGCTCTAAAGAATTTAGACGATCAAGCAAAGTTGAATAGTGAATAAATATACTGTTTAATAAATAAATGAGTATTCTACTCCAATATGAGTATTCAATAAAAATAAAATTTAAAGTGATTATATATATATATATGTGTGTGTATGTGCGCACGCACACAGAAGATGCGATGGGTAAATTGTCACCATTTTATACTTTTAATTTTTCACATGCGTGCTGTTTGTTTCCGATTTTGTTGACTGCACAGTATAGTAGGGTCAGTTTAATGGTCTGTGAGAAAAGAGCACCATGACACAATTCACTGCCAGAAATTTGGAAATGGCATGCTGTACTGCTTGGTATTTGCACCATTGTTTGGGTGTCACTCTGAGGATAGATCTTATGGTGATTACGAAGGTATGGCAGCTTGGAAAACTCAATCTGATCATTCTGATAAGAAAAGAACTCCAAAATTTGTTGGTGAAGTCCACAGAAGCAACATGGAGGTGCTTTGAGGAGGTAGTGCTGCC
Organism: Acanthosepion pharaonis; assembly: GCA_903632075.3. Lineage (NCBI taxonomy): Eukaryota > Metazoa > Mollusca > Cephalopoda > Sepiida > Sepiidae > Acanthosepion > Acanthosepion pharaonis. The sequence continues at coordinate 376,614 of CAHIKZ030000821.1, forward strand.
CTGGGTCAAAAGGGTGGCTGCAGGGAGACCCTATGTCTGGCAACAGGACTCTGCTTCATGGCACACAAGCAAGAGAACCTAGTCATGCCTGTGAGACAATTTCTGTGACTACATCACCCCTTATATCTGGCCACCTAACTCCCCAGACTGTAACCCCCTTGATTATTATGTACAAGAGACAAACAAAACTTCTTGTAACACCAAAGATGAACTGAAGGCAAGGATTATGGCAGTATTCACCAAAAACAAGGAGTCCGTCCAGAAAATTTGCAGGAGATTCCAAAGTCGTCTGGACGATGTGGTTGAAGCTGGTATTTACCCAACCTCTCCATGAGGCAGGATGTGGTATAAGGCCAGTTTTTATATGGGGCAAATCTGAGCCCATTTGAAGCCAATGGTAATTTTATTTAATAAATTTACTCTATAGTATTTAAAGATATTTTTGTGTAATTTTGGCAAAATGTCAGTGTTATTTTCATTTTTTGCGTAATTTATACGACAATTTATCATCGCATCCTGTATATACAGAATGCTATTGAGAAATTCTCAGCCCACCAGCCAAAAAGATATTCCTAAATTAATTTTGATTTATGTTCATTTTGTCAGTAAATCAGTCAAGTCAAGAATTGTTTATTTTGAATGACAGCACTACTGTAGTCTATAAGACCTCCCCCACTATTTTGGCAGGGAATATTAAAAGAAATAAAGAGTAATTATTGGCTAGTACTGAGACTTCACTCATATTCCCTGTTTGGCCCCGTTCAAAAGGTAGACTTATTAAATTCTCATATTTGGGAGTTGGAGGATAGATCTTTTATGCCATTAGATAGGTTATATTTGTTTTTCTCGGGGATTATATTTTACAGTTGACATCATGTCACTCGGTA
>CAHIKZ030000821.1:382500-565000 GCA_903632075.3 Acanthosepion pharaonis
AAACAAAATTACAAAAATGATTATCCTATTTCTTTAAACCTTACAAAGTCACAAAGTGCACAAAGAAATAATCACTAATTCGTGGAAAACTATTTTTATAAGCAAGAGTGCCCTTTTATCACTTCATACAAAACTAATTTATTTTTATTTTTAAATTTAACATTTTCCAGGTTTACTAATACAAACTTCTATTTTCAAACCAATGTCAGAGCCCTATCTTTAAAATGGTCAGTCTAAAACAGATTGGCATAAATATCCACTTTTGAAGAGCTTACTGCATTAGGAAGACCCTCCTTAACCTCATATTCATTAAAAAATAGGAATAAACACATACATATACATACATATAAGAGGAAGGAAGGACCATGTACGTCATAAAAACAACTATTGCTGCATTGAAATATTTTGCATCCTTTTTTGCCTTAATTATCTTGAACATCCTGTGTTACAAGAAATGCTTAACAAGAGTCTGCACGTGATGGTACGACACAAACACATTATACATATAAGTAACAAACTGTGACATTTATTTTGTATTGGATCACAAAAAAACAGTGCAAAAACTGAAGACATTTTAGTGTAGCAAAACCAGTTGAATGTGTCTGCTTTAAAATCTTTACCACCATATTAAAAGACATTATAATCAATAGTTCCACAAGTTCTAAGCTTATTCCAACCCACTGAATAAACTGTTTTGCATTAAATAAGAGTTCTTTTTAAAAATAAATTTATCCTTGATTCAGTATTACATTACTGAAATGAATTGCTTAAATTTGGACATTGCAAGTATTTTCTCTTCCATTAGGGGTGAAAAAAATGGTGATGGCAAAACATTTATAATAAAAGCCAAGGTTTTGAATCTAAATAATATGAAAATATTTATGAGATTGTCAGCCTAGTGCATAAGTAAAATTCATAGATAGATTTTAGCACAGTGTGTGTTTCTTTGCTTGCCAAAAAGTTGTTGGGAACCCTTCCTTGTCTGGTTTGAGAACTTTTCAACCCCACTACCTGCCTACACACACACACACATATATATATATATATATATATATATATATATATATATATATATATATACACACGGTGGCTGTGACTATTTCAAGTAATGCTATTGCTTGATTTTTCCTCAAATATGGGCAACATGGATGTAGCTTTTTAGTTCCCTCTTTCAGATATTGCAACATTGGACATCTCTTGCAGTAGTTGTTACATTAATATTTTGGTCAACTTTCATATGACATTTTAGTCCACCAAGTGAAGCACATTCTTTTTCATACTTGCTGCAAAAAGAAATGCTGCATAATCTGTAATGAATGGCTTCTGTGTGTAGCATCTTTGATGATTTTAGAGGCCTGCTCTACTTAGATGCGACTACATTAGATCAAATAAAACACATCCTGGGTATGATGGTAAACTACATTCAGCAGCAAAGCCTCTTGATCAGGAGGTTTTGAGGAGTGTGGAACCATCTCTTAATTGTTGTTGTTCCCAGGTCTGCCCTGACCTGGGGTGGTAGCATCTGTTAGGGTCCTAGCTATAGGTAAATAGTTAACCTCCAAGCTGGGATCAAAACACTATGAAGGTATAAAAAATTTTATCAGCAATACATTTTTGTAACAAAAAACAAAAAATTACCAGGAATACATTTGTCAAAGAAATTAATGCTCCAATGAAAATTAAACTTCATCATTAAATGATTTATAAGGAGTTGATATGCTGCTAAACAAACATCAAAAATAAACGTGTGTGTGTGCGTAATATTTGACAACACACCATTATTTGAGACACCCTAACAGTGTTGGGTTTCATATGTCAAATTGTTGCATTGTCATTTCTATTTCAGATATTTTGATAGTATTAAAATGGCAGTTTCCAACTAGTTGCCAACCAGTGACCTTAAAATAGTCCAGTTATTCATATTTGAAATTGGGAAAAAGATGGAGTAATCTGGTGAGGATGTGCCATCAATCACCAATAGAAAGAAATATTCAATAATCAGAAAAATGGAATTTTTTGCAAATAACTTTCATATTTCTTGCTTGAATTACTTTAAAATTGGACAGCTTACTTTTAAAGGTATATCAATTTGATATATACAAATAACCTGATCAGATTTCACTGATGAACCAGTTTTTCTATGAAATGTGAAATTTTTTTAAATTTAAAGACAGAAAAAAGCTGTTTTTTTTTTTGTTTTTTTTATCAAGACAAATCATTTATTAATGAACACAATTTTGAAGAAGTGTATTAGTTCATTAATACTTTATGGAAGCACCTTTTGCAATTATTACTTCTCTCATTTGTGGTAGTAATGCATCAATAAACCTACAATTCCCCAGTGTCACCAATGCCCACACTTCACTTCAATTCTTTAAGATTTGATGGATAATATTTTCTATCTCTTGATGATTCCCCAAAATTTTCTATTGGATTTACTTTCAGGGCTGTTTGCAAGCTAATCAAGAATGGTTATCTTCTTCCTAAGCCATTCTTTTGTAAACTTTGCAGTGTGGGATGGAGCAAGGTCACACTCTAAGATAAAATCATTGTCCCTAAACTTGTTCTCAATGTATGAGATAGGAAATGATCACAGACATTCTGATAGTAGCATTAACTGAACTTTTCAAGAAATAGATATTTCTGATAACAATGATAGATGTAGAACATCAAACCATCAATTTTAAACTTTTCTTTCCATATATTTGGTATCATATCTCTTGTGCGATTTTCTCCAAATGTGGATGTCACAAATATCAAAGGAAACGCAGAATTCCGATTCATCAGTAAAAATGACCTGGTTCTATTGATTAATAGAGCAATTTTGATGGTCTTTAGCCCACAGTAAACACTTGCACTTCTGTTTAAGAGTTAGTAATCACTGAAATCAGTATCCTGCTGTCATATCTGAACTGATGGAGTATCTGGCATGTTGTGGATCAAGAAACAGCTACACCATCATTCCTGGCTATGGAAATTTCACTACAATTGGAAATAAGCATCTTATTCAACTGATATTCATTTGTAGCTGTTGTTTTAAATCTGGAACCACAGTAGAAATGGTTCAAACAAGTTTGTTTTTTTATCTTTGGCACAGCAGACAGAAAACATCCCAATTTGACAGTTATCTTTTTTGGAATTTCGTCAGTTTTTCACAATGTATGAATGACAGCTTTTTGTGCTTCTGGGACATCCTTAAGTCTTGCCAATCATAAGGTTTAGTGACAATAGGTTGAACACAAAAGATTCCACTCTTTATACCAATACTTTGATACTGAGATCACGAATAAAACAACTTCATATGCAAATGATTAAATAAATTTCAGTTTCTGTCTGAATTTCTCGGATGAGGAGTTATGATTATTTTTGTTGTCAGAGAGGAAATGCCAGATTATTCATGTATAACAAATTGATATACTTCAAGAGTATATCAAAGGAATTCAAGCAAGAAATATGAAAGTTATTTGCAAAACACTGAATATTGCATTTTTTTAAATTGCTGTTGTGATAGTCATTGCTGAGCATCACAATAGTTGTTCCACTATCAAACATGCAGGACGCAAGGAAGACATCAGGTACATGTTCTGTATGTCCAACAAGAACTTGGAGAATTGTAAAATGGCGCGAAGTGCTTCCTGAAAAAGCTCAATTACTCTGAGGAATGACATCTGCTCTGGCTTTTCCTCAGAAGGTGAACAGGAAGAATTGACAAGCAGCTCTGTGCAGGCCCCACAGTGACAAACTCCAAGTTCATATCATGCTGTTCTAAATATCACAGGCATCAGGATCAGTGCCACCACCTATAGAAAAGTATAGTGGAGGTGGCGCAGGAGAGGTTCTAAATGTGGTAGGAATCTGATCCCTCCTACATAAGTTCAAGAGTGGCTCTCTTAATATGGGGTCATTCTAGCTCTTCTGATTTAGGGAATTGTTGAATAGACCAACCACAATACCAAGAATTCATTGACAGCTAGCATTGTGGACATGATTGGAAACATGAATAAAAACCACTTGCTCTAGACACACAGGCTCTAAAGGTTGAGGACAGTTTTATTGAAAAACGTTTTTTTCTATTTTTCCAAGTTGAAAATGTGTAAAAATATCTTTAAGAAATAAATTTTTCTTATTGAATATCTGGTTTTCTTCATAATTTGTTCCTGACATTATGTATGAGTATGATTGTTATTGTCTGTCTTAATTCCTGTTCTTTGTGTCTTAGTGGCTTTATTGCCTTCCTCGGGGAGAAATGATAAAAAATTTTTTTAAATGATATTGATAAAACTTAGTGCTCAATATAAAAAAAATTGAGTTACTACAAGGTCAAACTTTTATTATACACCTACTTTTGCTCCATTTTATCACTAATGCTAGACACACTCATGACACTCTTCCTGATTTTCAAAGCACAATATAGAAAACTAGTGTCTCAAATATATAAAGAAATCAGTTTTAGATAGAGATAAAAAAAAAAAAAAAAAAAAAATGGTGCTTATTTTTTTTTCTCCTTACGCTTGTCAAAAATATTTTATTAGTTAAAGTGGTGGGGATAACTGAAGCTAATCGTCAACATAGTAGAAGTAAAGTAAGTGGGCAGTGGAAAGCTAAACCTTGCCTATAAATTTTGGTTCTCCACAAGGCTCAAGAGCCACTCAAAGTTAAAAGGTACTGAATGAAATGTGTGATATGAATGTAAGAGAAGGTAGAAGAAAATGAATATCAAGAGGATAAATAATAACGGACTCTTGACATGAAGCGGTTATGGTTGTAGTGTTTAGGGAAGCATTGACATGAGTGTTTGTTCCACTACGTAACAGTTCTTGTGAAAAATCCAAGTGAAACTTCCTCTTTACAATTGGAATATGGAGGAAATAGTGATAAGGCTTGGGACATTGCATCTATGGAAAATAGGCTGCAGAGTGGAAAATAAATTATCCTCTTCAAGACTGTGTGAACAATTTTGAATTATACCAAAGCTGGAAAGTGTGGACTGAGTAGCTTCAGCCCAGATATAGCTGCAATACTCCATTTTTGTTTTAATCTAACTCTTGTAAAGATAAAGCATAGCAGAAGGAGTCATGTACTTTCTAGAGCAGTAGAAGGAGCCAATCAACTGAAATATGTTTCCTTTCTATCATCACCCAAATTTACTGTGTTATTGTATGTGTAATGCTTAGAGTGAATGATAATTTTGGCCATTTGTTTAATAAATCTCAACTGTGATATCAGGTTGCATAAACAAATAAATTGAGCATAAAACAGCAAAGATGATAATTAGAAAAAGACATAAGTAACTAATTCTCTTGTTTGTATAGGCTTCCATATTACATTGAAACACCAATTGTATAATCAAAGTTAAGCAATGTCAGTATCTATATGCATGACCACTTGTGAATACCAGCCACTCTAAGCTTGGATGTGCAGGTGTTGCAATGAATATCTTGGAATAAGAAATTGGAAAGCAGAGTTCCAATTCCAGTTGGGTTTGTCATATTCCCTTACATGCAAATACCATTGTGAAAGGTATGAAACCACCTCTTCTCCCACTAACTATGGATTAATTAGTAAGATTTGTATCAGTAAATCATCATGTCAAAAAAATTCTTACAATCTAAAAATATTTTCTGGCTGCAAAAGGTTGATAAACAGTATAAAAAAAAAAAAAAAAAAAAAAAAAATCTTGTTTTTTAATATATCTATATATATATATCTATATATAAATATATATATATATATATATATATATATATATACACACACACACATACACACACACACAGGGTGTGATGGGTAAATTGTTGGCATTTTATATTTTTAATTTTGCACATACACATTTGTTTTTGATTTTGTTAACTTCTCAGGATAGTAATGAGATATGACAATTTATCCATCGCAGTTTATATAATCTCAATTGTAATTACCTCTTTGCTTTTCACCATTTCATACAGCTGAAAATACTTGTACTAATTTAGGTCATTTGTAAAAATGGCTTAAATCGAACTTTAGTAAAGCAGAGGATATTTGAAAATTGAAGGTATCTGAAATTAGCATGAAAATTGCAGCTTGAGAAATTCTGTTTCATTAATACCTAAAAGAACATTGAAATGTATAATTAATTACAAGAATTTCAACTAGCATTTAGCCTTTTGTTTATTTTTTACTAGTTTTTTTATCATATTTTTGTTGCTTTTTACCACAAAGCTTGCATAGCTTTTACATTCTACAACTGTCAGGCAGGTAGTCTTGCTTCCCCACAAGGTCAGTTTAACAGGAGGATCCCCTAAGGTTTTTTTTTTAATTGCTTCACCAAGAAAAGTGATAATGCTACTAAAATGCAGGGGGTTTACAGGGAGTGAAAGTGAAAGAAAAAGAGAATAATGGGGAGGATTGAGGAAAGGACAAAAAGGAACAGTGTTCAAGAAGACAGAAGTTGGCAATTGATGTTGCATTTAAATTTTTAAGATTGTAGGCTTTAAGGAAGCAAGAAATTGGAAGTTGCGAGGTGTGAGAAAATAAACTATTAGAGTAGAAGTGGTTGTTGTATTTAGCTAGCTAAACAGTAAAAAGGTGAGACCTAACTGCCAATCTAGTAGCATATTTAGATTTATGGAGTCAGGGCACAAGGGAAAAAAATCTCATCAGAGAAGTTACCATGAAAATATTTGTAGAAAAGACAGAAGTTATGTCAAGTCAGTGAAGAAATAACTGAAGTCAAAATAACTGGTCAGGATAGATTACATTACAGACTCTTCTTTTGATTTTGTCAAGAATCTCAAGTTGTACAGCAGGAGCACCAGATCAGATATAGCAACAGAATTCAATGCACAGACAAATGGTAGATTTATAAATGTGCAAGTTAGATTCTGATGAGAAAAATTTTCTCGCATGACACAGTGAACCAACTTTCCTTGCAGTAGATGTAGCACTAGTCCCATTACTATTTTTAGCGCAGTTGGGAGGGACGACCAAGGGGCTGGAATCCACAGAAGCAGGTTACCTTCAACTTTGCTATCTTGCCCCAAAATGAAACATGACTGATCCCAACCAAAAATCAAGCAGCATGAACAAGAATTCCACTTGTATCCCTGAACCTTGAGAAACTGTCTAAACTGATTAGGCTAAGAAAGCTTACCCCACTCAAATGGAATAGACGGAGATCAGAGACTTATTGAAAAAGATGGTATGAGGAAGAGACAGGGTACAAGCAAAATTTGTATTTGAGATTTTCTAAAAACTAAGAGATAGACCTATAAAGCATATTATTTGGTGGAGGGGGAACATGGGCCACATTATATTAAATCACTAAATGTTGAAATATTTGTATTTGCGTAAGTTATTTAATATGTGTGATATTTTCACAAAAATTTAGTCCTTGAGGGAAAAAAAAAAAAAAAAAAATCACATACAAAATTAAATATATATTCTGAATCAGTACCACCTGGGGAAGATTTCAAGCCATTTATTTAGGCTTATCACAAATTGAACTAATCTTCAAAAACAAGCTTATTAAGGCAATTTTTCATGCAGGATCTAAACAGATTCAAATTTGTACTTTTACCAAACATTGTTTGGTCCTTTTCAGATATTCAAAATATTTTCTTGATGCCTGATCATAGGTTCACATTATTTTTTTAAAATTTTCTGTTTGTTCAAAACAAATCACTTGAAAATTCTGTACTATCAACTTCAAATCTAATTTTTTCAAATGCTCTATTTTTGATCTTTACAACACTGTGTGTATGTGTGTCTTTGGATGAATCTAATATTAAAAGTTGTTTAACATCTGCCATTCTCAAGTAATGTTTCATTCCATACTTTGATATTGCTGGTCAGGGTTACTACTAGAAAAACAAACATCTGGCTTTAATGGACTAAAACCAGCATTGATTGTTTTATCAAACAAATATTAATTTTCTAACAACTTTTAACCTATATCTGACACTGAAACTTTGTATATTTACATATCAATTTAGTTATTAAATTTTCAGAACTCCTCATAAGTCCAAGGAGCCCCTTTGAAATTTGAATAGTTTAACAACTCTTTCATCAAATAGCAGACGTTTTATATCTTTGAAATCAGTTTGTTCAAATCTTATAACAACAACAAAAAAGAACAGGTTTACAATGTATAAAAATTCTCCAAACATCTTTATTCTATATTTATGAAAACAATAAACAAAAGAAACCAAGAACTGGACAAAATAATCATTGAATAAGTAATTTCTAACTTGATATTTATTGGACATACCAGGCTTAAATGATTTAGTCATCTTGTTACAAGTTTTGGTGGCCATATGACAACACAGAAAATTTGCTTAGCCTTGAACTAAAAGATAAGCATATTTAGTTAACAATACACAAGTCCACCTTGTGTGAAATGATGAGGATATAAGTAACATACCTAAGTTGTTAAAAGAAAATATTGGATGACCAAGAAGGAATCTGGTTTCTTTCAAAATACCAACCAAAATGTCTTAAACTGACTAATATGTTTAAGGGTTATATAAAGTTTATTTAAATGAATTCACATAGTATTTTTAAAGAGAGTATTGCACTTGGTTTAAGAGCTATCTATCATATACACGATCAAAACTTTACTCATACAAATCAATTTGAGAGACTAATTTGGTATATTTTGCCAATGAATAGGTAGCATTGGACAGAATTTTATTTTAACAATCTACATTAGAGAGACAAAATGTGATTAATGTTTATATGAATGCTTGCTTTTTTTTTTATTCTGATTATAAAGAAAACCTTAAAATAAATTAAATTGAATTCAAATTAGTTAAAATATAGTTTCTAAAGCAATGCTATTAATGTAAAAAATAAAAAAAAATTCAAATATTCCTATGCTTAACATGAAATAATTTAAGTACAGTACTAGATTAACAGCTAGATCACACTTTTGAAATGGCTAGATGTAAAGTTCTATGCTAACAGCTTCTTCTCTCACATTTCTTGCTTGTTGCATTTTTTTGTAGCCTCCTGCTTTGCAGTCAACTTTGATCTTTAAAAATTTAAATGAAATGTCAATGCTTATCTTTTGTCTCGATTCCTGTTTTTTATTCTCACTTAATAATTTTTTTCTTTTTCTCATATTCTTTCACATTCAGTAACTCCTTGATCCTTAGGGAGCTTTATTGAATTGCTTGGATGAAGTTCATATATATATATATATATATATATATATTTGGTTGGATAGATGTGAGTTCACATCGATCTAACCAAATATGTTAGCTCTATCTGATATTGAGCGCTTTCTAATAAGTACCGCGCATATAATATATAAATAATTATACATATTTATTTATATTTATATACACTTTTCACATATATAACAATGAGGAATTAAGAAAATGAGATAAGCTTTCCAACAAGTTGTTGTCTTCTCTGAAGACAGATAATGTATTTTTTTTTCATTGTGATGTTCAGTCTGTACAAGACCCAGGAGCCACTCAAGGTAGAGAGTAAGAGGTACAGATTATGTAAATATGCGTGAAAGATAACCATTAAACTTAGACTTGAACAGGTTAAGACTATAGTGATCGAAAAAGCAACCTCTTGGTAGTTGGCTCCACAAGGCAGTGGTTTATGGAATTTACACAAGGCACTGCTTCAGTGGAACTTACAACTCACCAGGGGAATATGAAGGGAATGTGGATGGTTTGCTAAAATGTTTGTGGCATGGCAGGTCTTAGCCGTGAAGGCAAGGACTAGTGGAATTAAGGAGTGTAGTTCATCTGGAAATAGCAATAGAGCATTGAAACGAAATTAAAAAATATAACAAAAAAAAAAAAGAAAAAAAAAGAAAAGCTAACCAGTTATCACTATTATTTTTCATAGCTTATAATCATTGAGCTCTGAAAAACAAGGGCTGATAACCAGTCAGCTTTTTTTTGTGGTTTCTCTTTGTTGTTGTAGAGTAGAAAATAATTACTATTGTAGCCTAGAACATTTGTGTCAAAATAAAAAAGTAAATTTCATCCTTGAGAAGGAAAGAGACATAATTGTAAACAACATCATAGAAAATGTAGCAAGTAAGGGAAAAGTAAACTTGACAGAATAGGAATGACAACAGACTGGGAATTGTGCAAACAATTCCAGTTCAGCCAAGCAAATAAATGGTATAAACACAAGGTAGAGTCTGTTGTAGAAAATAAGAATTAAATACTTTGATATCCAGTCTGTTTACTCCAGCCAACCAAGAAGACTGGATGAGCACAAAAGAGAATGTCCACAAGATCATAAAATGGTAGTTATTGATGTACAAAATTTCCAAAACTTTTACTATGGTCATGTCCAAAAAAAAAAAAAAAAAAAAAAAAAATTTCATTAATTCGATTAAATTGTTTATAACAGCAAGTTTATATTTTTCAGGACATTCACTTTTATAATTTAGAAGATCATAAATGTAGCTGCATCCATTAACCATATGATCAGGATGACAAGAATGGCATCTGTGATTAGCATTGGTAACCTGATCTATAAGATGTTATCCCAATCAGACAGGCCCCAAAAGGTAAGGGAGCCAAGTTCAAATCTTACAGGAAGTTTATTTCTCATCCAAGCTACTTCAACAGTTATAGAATGTAAGATGACCTGAGTATTATAATAAAAAGCAACAGAAGATTAATCAAAATTTAACAGAAATTTAAACAATTTCTGTCTGAATTTCTAGGACAAATTATTTACATGTGGACTATTATCACAACGTTTCAGCTGTTGTGCCCTTCTGCAGGTGATTGTCAATCTGTGTAACCCTCAGGGGATTTTGAGATGAACCTTTTATTTAATCTAGGTAACATATTTAATTTAGACAACTTACAAGTGTGTACATTTTGTATTTGTTCAAGTGAGTACTGAAAAGTTCTTAGATTGACTCACTTCCTAAAATCTGACCAAATATCAGATGTTTTGTAGAAGGGCTACTTGGTCAAATCCAAGATACTTGTTGGCATTCACTCACTGTATGTGTAAATGTTTCTTTTTTTATTCTTTTTAATTTTTTTCCACAGAGTATTATTAAAAAAATATATATTGTTCTAATCCAAAATTAGAAAGTAGCTAACAGGTAGGGACTGTCCTAATAAATGTGTATAATTTTATTAGGAATTCAAAGATTCTCAAATATTATGATTTCAGGACACTAGACAGTTTTTTTTCTTTTTACATTCTTAATGTAAAATCTTCTGTGGAGTGTATAATTCTACACACACTCCACAGAAGATATGCATATATGCTATGAAAAATTAAAAGATATATATATATATATATATATACAGACACACACACATATATGTATGTATGTGTGTGTTCATGCAGATGTGTAGTTGCATCAATGTAAACAAACCCAATCCAATTAGGTCCTAAGGGACAAAATGCGTCACATAAAAACTTTTTCCACTTTGTCATACATCTTTCCTCCAAAACTGTTCTTGATATATAAAAACTTATATACTGTTATCATATATGTGTATACATTTTAAAAAGTCCCAATATATCCTTTACATGTGAAACTTGAATAAATAATCATATTTTGCAAGATAAAAAATATTAAAATTAAAAGAGGACAATTATTCCACTTATTCTTAGAATTTATATTATAAAAATAGTTCTTGAGGATCTTGTATGTATTTGGAACACATTTTGAAAAGCACTTCTGTAGTATTTAGCAGGCATAAGGTCAATTGAAGAGGAGGTCTATCCTTTATTTTTGCATTTCTTTCTACTCTTTTAATAAGTTATTTTTTAATGGCATTGGAAAAAAAAAATCAGCAACAACTTTTTCTTTGGAAGAAAAAATAGGACAATCAAGTATTGATCACAAATCAATACAAAAAAGGCAGCAAGGAAAGGAGAATAATGATGAACTCCCTCCTCTCTTATTAACTTTAACTGCAGAACTAGATATGCCTGAGCACACAGTACACCCTCTCAGAATATACAGTAACTTGAACTTTTACTGTCCCTAAGAACCATTAGCTCCCAAAACCACCAATAAAATGGATGTCATCATTAAATTAAAGCAGTGAAGCAGATTTAAAATAAATAGGAAATTAAAAAAAGCAGACAGGAGTTTTTTTTTTCCTTTTAAGTGCTTTTTAACTGGTCTGACTGAAGCATTCAAGAAATTTACAGAATGACACCCATTATCAATTCAGAACTTACAGACACTATGAATAAAAACATTTGTTTCTTTGGTATATTTATTATTATTAGGTCATTGCTTATTAATATACATTACATTTTACATGTATATTTGGGCAGCAATCTCTCTTTTGTACAAGTTTTGTTAAAGATGACAAGATACTGCGATTTAACTTTTCATTTAATTTTTTTTTGTGTTCATACAAGTGTTTTCTTTTCTGGACATAATGTAATGACTGTCCAAAAATTCTGCATATCTGAGCACTTTTGGCTATTCTTTTAGCCATTATCAAGAATGATTATTATTTTTAACTGAATATGTGGTTTTTTTTTTAATGTACGTGTCTGAAGTTATAGGGATGTTTTATTTTTAAACATGATTCACACATTGTGGCTGTGTGCATAGTTAATGATATTGAGTGTTGGCTTTTCCTTTTTTATTATTTAGGCTTCCATTATTTTTAAACAGTTTTTATACACTGTGTCCAGAAAAGAAGACTTGTGATGAACACAAGAAAAATGAAATAAAAAGCTTAATCGCAGTATATTGTCAGTCATATTAAAGAAATTACAGATATAACACACACACACACACACATCCCCCATACATGCATTTGTAGACATTCAGGTTTAACAAACTTTAATTGTAATTTTAAAAAAAAAAAAAATTTAAACATTTATGAAAATTTTAGTTTTTACAAAAAGACAGAAAACTTCATACAGAAAATTAAAACTGTTACCCTCTGCTTACTGTTGCTGCAAATATATCCTGGTAGAAATACTTCAGTCTGTAATTGTAAAAGTTGGTAACTACCCATCAGCCTATACATAGCTGGGATATTCATTAGAATAAAGATATAACAGATCCCAGGCTGCTACATTATAAAGAACTGACAAATAATGCTTACTTGACTATTGTACTGATTACATTGAAATATCACACACACATATATATATATATATATATATATATATATATATATACACAGATTTAAAAATACAATTAACAGAATTATCTTTATGACACTATAAAAGGTTTGTGGTTGTACAAAAATAATCTTCAAGGATTAAGAAATTCATCTGACAATGACATTAATTCAGTCAAATTGAACATTGTTGGATGAAGTACTTAAATAATTTTCCACTTAATAACCGAAAGGCCTCTGGGGAAAGGAACTGATTAATTTAGGGCTTACTGTTGCTCTAAAATCTTTCTGAATATCATTTAAATGAGCCACTGACTTTGTTAAAATGTAGGGCAGCTGATCTGAACTTCTGTTCAGAGTGTTTGTGGGTTAGGGTTACCAGAGACTTTCAACAGTAAACTTATGTTCCAAATTTTTTTTTGTAATATTTTTATGTGGCAGCTCACTCATATGAGGCAATATCAAAATTCCTGGATAAGTTTTTTTTTTTCTGGTTTTTGACATTGTGTTGATGACTGGTTGTCTTGAATACTCATCAGGAACTGATACTGAACTAACCATGAAATGTATATGTCACACAAAAACAAATGTTTGACCAAAAAAATGTCCATCAGAAGACTGATGAAGCATTTTGAGGATCTTGGTTATGAATTTGCTGAAGCTTCACATGAAATTTGATGCATGCACATTGCTCAAATTTGTCAGCCATTGTAAAGGTTGCAAAGACGTTCCAACAAAGTTGCAATGTCAAGTTTTATTCCTAACTTTACTTGCATTAACTGACTATTTACAGCAATTTTTCATTTGATCATTAAACCATCTAAAATAATGACATGATTAACATTTGCTAAGTGGTGTAATTTGGCTTGTCTGGGCAAAAAGGTAAGGCAGTTGTAGTGATAAAGATCAAGTGAAGGCAGTTGTAGAGAAATTGACTGTAATCTCCATCAGTGATAGAAAAAAAGAGAGAGAGCAAAATAAAAAAGAACACTGAACTATAAGTTTTATAAAACAGAAAACTGCTGTCATTAACTTGAGGTCTTCATTGATCACATTGATAATGTTAATTGCCTTAACAAGGGGGAGATGGTTTTAGATAAAGTCACTTTGAACAGAACTAATAGGCTCTTATTTGTTTATATCCCAGCAACAATGTCTATTCATTATGTATTTGCTGTCCTCCCTCTTATATTTTTAAGAAATTTTTATACAGAAACATCTATTGAAAATCTGAATAAACAGAATATTACTAATAATA
Organism: Acanthosepion pharaonis; assembly: GCA_903632075.3. Classification (NCBI taxonomy): domain Eukaryota; kingdom Metazoa; phylum Mollusca; class Cephalopoda; order Sepiida; family Sepiidae; genus Acanthosepion; species Acanthosepion pharaonis. The sequence continues at coordinate 396,832 of CAHIKZ030000821.1, forward strand.
TTCTTAGAGAAGTCTTTAAAATGGCCAATAATAGAATAGTTAAACAAAAAAATTTAAATCTGAAAATGTTAATAAAATTAGATATCCTAAGCTGAAACTCACAATACATCTTACTTATTATAAAACGCAGATTGTGTGTGTGTGTGTGTGTGTATGTTTATATATGGGATCGGATTTCCTACATTTTTCAACAGATTTCAACAAAACTTCACTTTTTTTTTTGGCAGGTACTGTTTCTTATTGTCTTGCACACTTTTTTCTTGATTTTTACATTCAGAATGCTTTAAAAATTCCATTTACAAGACAATTGTTTATAATAAAATTCTATTCAATCAGTAGACTCATAACGATTGAAAATAATGTTTTTGTTTGACCAATTCGTAAAAAAAAAAAAACAAAAAAAAAAAATAATTAAGACATGCGTGTTTGTCAACCATAAACAATAATCTTTGTCAATTTTATTTTTCAGTCTTTATGATAATCGATACTTGATCTATCTCTTACTGTTACATCCCCGGGCAACGCCGGGCTCTACTGCTAGTTGCTCATATAAATGTAAGCATATTCTGAAAATTTATCAACATCAGTTGGTTAATACCAATTTTATTGGGAAAACAGTCTAGTAATTCTTGGGTTGATCAATTTATTACTTAATATTGATAGAAAATCAATCCCCACTTTATGTCCAATAGAAACTCATTAATATTTAATATAAATACATCCTGAAATCTTGTCAACATCAGTTGGTTAAAATCAATTTTATTGGGAAAACATTGGCTTGCATAATAAAATCTAACCATATATTATTTATTTTTAAATTATTCATATATGATGAATTTGACAGATGTGGATTTCCTAACATTAATTATATTTTCTGATCGCACTGTGTAATACTAATGTATAGTACCAATGTAATAAAATTTTCTACCATTGTAGAATTGTCAAAATACAAATTGGGTTTCATTTATTGCAGTTATTACTTCTGAATTTATTCAAATTATTGTTTGGAGAGTGAATAAAATTTAACAAAGAATGAAAATTCATAATTCAAAGAACTCACTTTGTCCTATCAACTCAAAAAGACCTGCATAAACTTTTTTTTTTCTGACTCCTGCTTGTTTTATACGCATTTCTATTGCTAGTCAATGTGAGAAAATGAGCTATAAATTTTTATGTACCAGTGCTAAAAACCTAAGGGAAAGAAGGTAAACAAAATTGGCTAGATGATATACTCAAACACATGTTAAAAAAAAAATCATTAAATTTAAAAGTGGCTAGTTTTAGGTAAAATAGGAAATTGCCATTTACTGGAAATAAATGACCTTAAAGACACTGAAAATGAGTTCTCATTTGATTTTGATCAGATACTTTGCAATATAGAATAAACTAAATGACACCCCCAACATGGCATATAATAAAAATATGTTAAAAAACAGATACCGTATGCTTATATATGTCTACATTGGTTAAAAAATAGCACCAAGTACTAGTTTATAATAAAAAATGTTATGTACTGACATTTCATAGTGTCTTGGAAACATGGACGTCAACAGCAGTCAACATAAGTTTCATAAAGACATACAAGTAGTCCCAAAACAATGGAAGTGTTAAAAATAAAGACATTTTTGGGTGGTGTCAGTTTCTTTGCATAATAAAACTTAAATGTGAGGAATTTTCATTTATAAATACATGTAGAAGATAAATGCCAGAGAAATATTTGATTAATACAGAATCTGATAAACCTGAATAATTGATGGGCTTATTTTTTACAGCCTATCAACTTAGATTATTTATGGCCAAAATATATTTTTGAAGATAATTATTTTATGATATAATTCCTACTATTTAACTCCTAGCTATATAACGAACTTGACTGGAATTTGCCCTCCAATTTCTCATTCCAAGCCATTTATCCATTACACCACCTGCACATCCATGCTTACAGCACCTGATATGCATAAGTGGTCACCTATCTGGATACTGATCAGGCACAGCATGGCTTCACTTTGTATGAGAATCAGTGTTTCAACATGATATGGCTGTAATCACCATAAAACAGATTAAGTTTTTTTTTAATGTTAATATGAATTCCTTGATGTTCTATAACATTCATTCACCGATTTCAACTTTTGTTTTTTACTGCTTCAAATTTAACAATACTTTCAGCAGTTTATTACTTTCCAGTGATCTTTGCTTTTAATTTTTTTTCTACTCTCATAGCTCTCCATCATAGACTACAAAATTTCTATTGGATTAATATATCGAAAAGCAGAGAACTGTTCTATTAATCATGTGATATTGAAACCTTTTTGGCAAGATAGCAACTGAAGGCTTTGCAAGATATAACAGAATATTTTATCCTGTATGAATATGTTTTTAGCTGAAAGCTTTTAGGTTGGAACCTGTATCACTTGAAAAACATCTTTTCCAAGCATTTACAATATTTCTCTGCATTGATCTTGATACCATTGTCAACTTTTACAATAACTTTTACTGCTTACAATACTAATTTCAAAACATTACTCTTCCACCAACTGTCTAAAAGGTTATGGCCACATCACATTGGAACACCAGTTCCCATATGATTACTAAAGTTAAGCAATGTTGAGCTGGGTCAGTACCTAGATAGGTGACCACTTGAGAATACCAGGCACTATAAGATCAGATATGTGGATAGAGCAATGAATAATGGCATGGAATTGTTAATCAGAGAACAGAGTTCAAATTTCAGTCATTTGTTATAGTAATTAATGTGCAAATACCTTTGGAAAGGCATGAATCCACCTTTTCTCCCCCTACTATAGGTTAGATAGTAGGAATTTTATCATAAAATCATTATCTTTAAAAAAAATTCTTACAATCCAAAAATATATTTTGGCTCTGAACAATTGTGAATACCAGCTGGTGTAAGCTTGGATGTGCAGGTGGTGTAATAGATAATGGCTCTGAATTGTTAATTGGAGAGACGAGCTAATTCCCGTTGGGTTTGTTATATTCACTTATATGCAAATACACTTGGGAAAGGTATGAATACACCTCTTCTCTCCCCAGCTATGGGTTAATTAGTAAGGCTTGTATCACTAAACCATTACTAAAAAAAAAAAAATCTTACAATCTAAAAATATGTTCTAGCTTTAAATAACCTATTTCCCAAAAAAGAGTGAGCCTCTTGCTTAGCCTTCAGGTCCATCTCATATCTCTAGTAATCAAAAAATTGAGAAAACAGTTTTCAGATACTTCTTCCGAACATTTCTCTGTGATATTTAAGATGGTAGTTTGGTTAAAGTGAAGAAAATCTAAATATTCTGTAGCTTTTCTATTTACATTCACAACAACTTCACAAATTTTCTTGCTTATTAATTTTTTTCAAATCTTTTAGCGACATTCTTAAAGTCAGTTTTTTTTTTTTTAATTATCTTGTCATTTTTTTCAATTTCCTTTTTGTTTTTCCTGTTATCTATATGAATTGTTTTGAAAATTTTCAATGTTATCGTCCAAACACTTATCTTTACTATATATTTTTTTCTCTTCAGGTTGTATCTTTTTTATAACCTATGACAATCATTATATATCTGAAATTATGAAACAGATTACAATAACTATGTTATATACTTAAAAACTGCACTCTGTGCAGGCGTTTAAGTTAGCTCCTGTAGATAAATAATTGGGCCTCTGGCCCAAAATTAAAGGGACAGCTTAGAAAATAGACATGTTAATTTTGAAGAAATACTTTGAATTCCTCAATTCACTCCATGGAACTTCAAAACCTAACTTTAACCCTAAATTTGGGCTAAAAGTCCAATTCTGGTAAAAAATACTGATTTGGGATGAAATTCTACTTCAAGCTGAGAATTGAGTTCTTCAAATCAAACTCTGCAGAACTTCAAATCCCCATGTCAGAAAACTTCTTACTTTAACTCTAATTCCTTTGCATTTTGAAGAAATAAAATGGATTTCCTCAATTCAAAGTTTTGGGGATATTTTAAATTAAATTTAAAACATTTTGTTTTAAATTCACAAAATTTTTGTGTTGCATGAAACTCAATACAAATTAAAAACTAAAAATCACTAATTTTTTTCAGTTTTAAAATTTGAATTTTTAACTGTTCCTTCCTCATCTGGACACACATCCCAATGTTGGATGTTCAAGCACCAGATGACGGGCAGATTTTCAATCCCTGGATCATTTTGACTCCAAAAAAGGTATAATATATCTATGTAGCATTTAACAAAGTTTGTGTTTTTACTATCCTTCCCATTCCTCATTCTTCCATCCGTTTACACAAGCTCATTAGGGATATTGCTTGCTATTTCCCTCTGCCCCTCTTGCCTTCAATAGGTCCTGTGAGTGTCGAGTTTTTTAACCCTTCTTTTGTCAGGTGTCTGAGAAATTTCAATTCTTTCTGATTCTAATTATAAGTGTCCTTTTTGTACCCATTTTTCTTTAAAACTGACTTGTTGCTTACATGTTCTAGTCATGATATTCTCAGTATCCTTCTGAAGAATGAAATTTCTGCTGCCTTGAGTTTCCTCTTCACTGTGAGGAAATTGGCCAATATATTAGTCACTGCCATATAGGAAGATTGATATCTGTTAACAATATTTTTTGTTTCTTAATACTTTTTAGTTTTTGGAAGGTACCTTTTGCTATTCAATGTATTTGCAGATTTCAGTGTCTCATTTGCAGTCTCTTGTTAACACATTTCTTCAACATCTATGTGTGTTTGACTTTAACATCTCCAATTCATACTGAGCTGTTTCTCTTGCTGACAACCACACATTGTCTTCTTAGAATTGGTGATTTGTCCTTTCCTTTACTATGTTACTGCAGTTTCCTTTCAGTGTCTGCCATTAACACAGTATTCTCTATATATCATGTTAAGAATGTGCTCACTGATAATAAATCCTGTTAAGACATGTAGTTCTCTTAGGATTGCCTCACTGTAAAGGTTGAATAAATCCAGTGAGAAGATCAATTGTGTAAAAAAATTAACTAGATTAAGACAATCTGATAGTAAGTTTCAGGTTGCTATGTATATCTTATTTAAAAAATTGATTTGTTATTTTTTTTCTAAGGTTATTTTTATTTTCTAATTTATATCTTCATTCCCAATTTAATCATTATGAAATTTCATGTATGATCAGATCTTGTTCATCCAAGAGTTATATACAGCAATATTTTGTTTTTTCTAAGAGATATCATTTATTAACTTTTTTATAGTCATTGCTTAAACACGGTGAAATTTAGATATGGCCATATAATTATATATAGAACTCTCTAGGAGGTAAGAAAAAGAGAGAGAAAATATATATATATATATATATATATATATATATATCTTGGCCATTGAATGATTTTTAAAAATTTTTTTTTATGGCTTATCAACCTCTTTATGGGTCATTTAAAACAAAAACAGATTTCTGGATTTTAAGAGTAGTTTTTTTTTTTTTTTTTTTTTTCAACAGTGAATATTGCATTAACAATTTTTTTGAGAATAAGGATTTTTGTAGATACAAATCCTATTTAACCCATATCTGGGAGAACAACAAATTCATACCTTTTCAAAGTGTATTTGAATGCAACAAACACAACTGGAATTTGAACTTCGATTTCTCATTCTAAGCAGCTATTTATTACACTAGCTGCATATCCTATTTCATTAAAAAGGCAAAAAAATCTGCATGTGGCTTACATGAATCAATCGCAATCAACTGCATCTGCTTTAGTTTTTCTATCAGAATTAGGAAGATGAAGCAACTGACAAATACCCATTGTCTTTAATAACTGGTTTTTTTTTTTTTCTTAGTTAATACAATCACATTGGTTCTGGTTGAAACAGAGCATGTCTTTATCTTTCTGCAGAAAATGTATTCTTTTATGTGTTGTGTCCCTTCAGGACATTGGCAATCATGGTACTCCACGATTTCCTGTCCTTTGTAACTCTTAGCAGTTTTTGTATTTTTACTATCTCTCTGAAGCCCTATTCTACCAAACAGCCCTCTTCCCTTATTGTGTGTACTAGAAATTTCAATTGTTTCTTTCTGATTCTAAGCATATGTCCCTTTTGTTTTCATTTTATCAAAAACTGTCATTGCTCACATGTTCAGTTCATAGTAAAAATTCGGTGTGCTTATTTGGGTGGGGGGAGAGGAGGGATTGTGTGTTGGTGGTAAATCAAACATCTGAAACAGAAATCTATTAGCTATAATACTTTCTCCATCTCACAAGTATATTCAACTTCCAAAGAGCATCTCATGGCCAAAGTAGTTGGATATTTTTAACTGGTCACAATGGTCAATATTAAAGTACAACTAAAAAGCAGATAACTGATAGTCTACTTTCTAGTCAAGCAGATAATCTCTCCAGTTTGAAGATTAGCATAATCTCTATTCATCCCTGTGCCAGGATAAGCTAAGTGTCTGAAGTAGTTGCATAAATCTTGCTAATAATGAATGTTCAAATCCCAGTTAAGGCCATTATTTTAAATGCTTATTTTCAAAGCAAACAGTCCCTTTTCATTTGGCAATATTTAGAACTTTGGAAAGTTTTGATTGTATAAAAAAACTTATTTGAAAATTTGAGAAACTTGTTAATAAAAAAAATAAAAAAAAAAAAATTTGGATAGACAGTATCAATATTGTTCAAAACTTCTTGCTGCCTAAATTCTAAATGATATATATATATATATATATATATATATATATATATATATATATATATATAAGAAAATGTGATAATCATTCCATTTACTCAAGCTTATCAAGTATGTTATGTGTTGCTTTCCTCTTGCCTCCAATCTGTTCTGTGAGTATTAGATTTTCCAAGCCCTCTTTCCTCATATGCCCTAGAAATTTTAGGGGTCTCTTCCTGCTGTTAATTATAAGTTTCCTTTTTGTTTCCATTTTCTCTAAAACTGTCATTGCTCACATCTTCATTCCATGGTGTTCTCAGCATCCTTCTGTAGAATCACATTTCTGTTCCTCCAAGTCTCTTCATCCTTGAGAACATTGTCCAGCATTCACTGTCATATAGGAGGACAGATATCACATAACAGTTCAGTACTCTTTTGAATTATATTCTAGAAAACTATTTCAGGCTTATTCTCACAGAAACAATTATTTAATCTAAATTTTATTACGCGAGGTGAAGAGTTTTAAAGATTCTCAGATTTCTATGGGAATATTACATATACATACATGTGCAAGTGAGAGAGTGGAAAAAAAACTAATCAGTGAGAGCAGATATAAAATGATCTGACCAGCTGCCTGTCATTTGATAAAAATCTATACATCAACTGAAATAAGAGTTGGAACTTATAAGAAAGAAAAAAAAAAAAAGGAAAAGTTTAATCCTATGCAGACATATGATTCACACCAACCGAGACATCAGATAAGAAAGAAAAGAGAAAAAAGAAAAAGTAAAAAAAGAAAAGCAAAAGAAATCCAAGCTTTATTGAAAGACATTCATATGAAACAAGGAACACTCTAAGAAATGGGACAAACAGCAGAGACAAACAAGTCAAAATTCTGAAAACTTACAGAAATAAAGTTTTATTTCTTTTCAATGTGATTTCATTTTAGTCAACATTTTGTTGACATTGGAAACCTAACTTTTTGTGTATTTATTTGTCACTGTGCAAGGCACAATGAAATTAGACTGCAATCTCCAACACACAAAGAAAAAATACATGAACAGCATCGAATGAAGAAAAATTTAAAAGATATTGAAAATTGGTAGCATGCAGCAGCAATCTTTTTATCCAAGAATAAAAGCTGTCCAAGTTCTTTGTCCTAGAACTAATACAAATAAAACATCCTGAGAGTAACAGCTCAAACAAGTGGTACCCGAGATGTGTGCAGTCTTTCACTAGGTTTCCTGCTCTACTGTGATGAGAATTAGAAACATCCTTCAAAGAGTGAAGCAAGCAGCCAATTATTTCCTGGGCAAAATCTATAATACATTGTAGGGTTCTCTTATCCACTGCTAAGCAGCTGGCATATCAAATGATGATGCCTGTACACTCAATAGAGCAACGGTAGACGAGCATTAATATCTCCCTTTGTAAATTTTGAGAATTGTCAGTAGAGGTGCTAGTGTGAATTCTTGACTAACATAATGGTGTTTCTTGTTCAGGAGAGATCCTCTGAAATGTACATATCTAAAAAACTTATTTTCATCTACATTCTCCACACAATCCTCACTGATAACCAAAGGGACAGGTGGTGTGGCATTTCTCCAAAAGTCCACCATCAGCTCCTTTGTATATGCAACAGACATTGCTTGAATAAATTGACAACACTATTTTTCTTCTATAACTATGATTGTTCAGTGCTTTCTACAGTATTTTCTGATACCAAAATTATTTCAAAGGCTGTAGTTATAGAGATTATAACAACCTGATACACTTTATAAATCCAATTCTATTCAGATGAAGTATTTATTATGTTCGAGATAAATACCATGATTTTATATGAGTATGTCTTATGGTTTGGTTGAGCAATACTGATGTTGAGTCAGAGGGCTCAGGGTCACATTAGCCAAGGTTACAAAGATAAAATTAAAAAGAAAACCACCAAAAATGAAAGCAAAATGATAAGTGAGATGAAAGAGGAGAAGAATGGCAGTGAATAGAGAAGAAAAAAAACAAACATGCAAACAAGTCTTCGTACAAGTCTCCTGAATTAGATTGTCACTTTGCTAGTCATTGTCCAACTTAGAATCTTATTTTATCATGGCTGCAAAACAGGAAACCCTACTTGTTTGTCTATATTACTTAACACTATTTTGTTTTTAAGTACCATCATAGTGATTATGTCTGACCTACTGGTAAGTTCAGTAGTTATAAATCCATCTAAATATTTATTTGAACAGTGAAGGTTTGGTTGGGTTAGATTTTGTTTAATGCCATGTCAGCCTTGGTGAGTCATTTTACAACAACAAAGTGAATACATATATTACATATACTTTTTTTTTTTGCTTTTGCCAATATTAAGGGGGTTTCAGTTTGGGAACTATAATTTATTTTAAATATATTGTCTAACTCTAGCATTCAACCTGCCCAAAACTGCCCCGTAAATATTGGTCTATATGTTCAGCTTAGCATAACCCACCCTATGTACCCTCTGCCATAATATATGAAGACATCATTGCAAATAATGCAACAAGTCATGCAAATAGAGAGATTGACAACAAACAGCAAGACTTTGAGAACCAATATTTATGGGTTGAATTTGAGCATGTTGAATGCTAAAAGGTCAATCTGTCAGTTTGAACCATATACCCATACCTAAGCAATTTTTAAAGGAATTTAAAAATTCCTATTCTTTTCAGAAATCCTATTATCAGACCAGGGCAATATCTTTAAACAATGTTTTTACATTCGTGACATAGTATTTATTAAATTTAAGCTGATAACTTTTACACTCATCAGAATGTGCTTAATCCTCAATCTATCTTAGCAGGTGTAAATGAGTAAGTCTTGTATATCCAATATGAATTCTAGTTAGTACCATGTCTTTTCTTCACCCGCTTTTAGTAGTTTTATGTTTTCCTGTCTGACGCTCGATTGGTGCTCAACAGTGAAGGATATTAAATAGAAACTGTAGAACTAACATTTATAACATTCTTATTTTATTTATAAAAAAAAATTATGTATGTAAGTATCTTATATATATATATATATATGGGCATGAGGCTGAGTGGTTAGAACATTCACTTTCTGACCATGAGACCCAGGTTTGAATCTCACCATGGTTGATTTGTCAGGAAGTGGATTTCCTGGTGTTATCAGTCAGGAGGGGGGGGCGATCTCAGTGTGTGGTACCTTTGGAAAATGCCTGAAAACCATACCGCGGATTGACCCAAGCCTTGTGAGTGAAAGTAAGTAGACAGAATCCTTGGGGGGGGCGTAGATAGCTGTCATCGTGACTAAGGGTTTGAGTGTGCTGGTCTTGTTCAGATTGTTGATCATGCTAGGTAACATGCTCTCTCCCAGAAACTGTAACTAAGGTCTGCTCAGCATAGTTGCAGTATAAACCACAAGTTGGGTGTTAAATAAACACAAATGTGCCTGAGAGAGCGTTTGCAATAGGGATTGGCTAGCCACCCTAATAGGTATCCTCAAATATGAGTGGCCAGTTATTATTATCTTAATGATGAAAGAAAGGCATTTATTTTATACACCAAATATTTACATTTCAATGCTTCTTTCATTATGAAAGCACTTAATTCAGTGGTGAAGATGAATTGCAGATCAAACATTTCAGACATGTAAGAGTGTTCTATAAATCCTGCATCATTATTATTGGACTTCTAATGTAAAAAAAAATATGCCTGCTTCTTTTAAGTGTCATGTCCCTTCAGGACGCTGGCAATCATGACCCTTCACATTTTCCTGTTCTTTCTAGCTCTTAGTAAATTTCATTTTTTGCTATTTCCCCAAAACCCTGTTCTACTATCCAAGCTCGTTAGGTAGGTTATGCATTGTTTTTCAACTGTCCCTCTTGCCTTCAATATGTCTTGTTAGTGTTAAATTTTCTAAGCCCTCTTTCTTCATTATGTGCCCTAGAAATTTAAACTATTTCTTCTTGAAGTATAAGTGTCCTTTTTGTTTCCATTTTCTATCCATGTTAATTTCAGCATCGTTCTGTAGAACCATATTTCTGTTGCTTCAAGTCTTCTTCATCTTTGATGAGATTGTCCAGCATTATAGGAGGACTGATATTACATAACAATTAAGTATTATTTTCTTTGTTTCAAATGAAATCTTTCTATTTCTTAATACTTTGCTTAGCCTTTGGAAAGCATCATTTTTTGTCCCAATAAACCTTCAGATTTTGGTGTGTATTTTCCATCCTCTGTTAAAATACTTCTTAGATATTTAAACTGCTGTATTTTCTTGGTTTTGGTATCTCCAATTTGTAATTTAGATGTCGGGTTGTCCCTTTTGCTGACAACCATGCATTCTGTCTTCTTGCAGTTGATATTTAGTCCTTTCTTACCTTCCTTTGCTACCTTCTATAGGAGTTCTTGTAGTTTCCTTTCTAGCTCTGCTATGAACACTTATCTGCATATCTTATGTTGTTAAGATTGTGTCTACCAATAATGAATTCTGGTAGGATTTCTAATTCTCTCAGAATAACCTCATTGTATCAGTTGAATAAATCCAATAAGACACATCCTTGCCTCACATCCCTTTCTATGTTTGTACATTTACTGAATTGATTTTCTATCTACATGCAGGTGGTTTGCTGCCAGTATAAGTTCTGAATTATTATCATATCCTTCCCAAATGTTAACTAGCAGTTCCAATCTACTCATAAGAAATGTAAATCAAAGACAGGCTAACATTGAATTTAACCAATGGCTTCCAGATTTATTATAATGTGATGGATTTATGAGAGACAGTATTTGAAAGGTTTTATAATAACAGCTGATGGAGGGGGGGTACAACTATGTTATTCATTTGCAATAAAGCCCAATATCAGATTTTCATGGATTTTCAATCAGATCATCGCAACTGAAAGTAAAAAAGAATGGCAAAAAGAGAAGAGGAATAACTTATTCCCAAGAAATATTCTTATGAAATTGTTACAAATAAAGGACAATGTTTTTTTTTTTTTTAAGCATATACAATTTCATTATTTACATTGAATAAAGAAAAAGTACATTTTGGCAGTGTTCAATCTTGTGTGCCCCTTGTAGAGGAAACCACTTTTTAAGCCCAGAGTGAAAGTATTCCACGGCTGAATGGTCTAACAGCAAGCTGGCTTAATCCTGGTTTCTCCAACAAGAGTGACATAGGTTTTGAATCATGTTACAAGACATTTTCTTAAAGCTTCTTGAATGGGAGATGTAAATTTAAAAAAAAAAATAAAAAGATGTCTATTCAGACATATGTATACATTAAATTTAATGTTTAAAGTAATAAAAAAAAATGAAAAAGTGTGTGTGTAGGGGGAAGGGGGACCTAATTTTGTTTGGCACATGGTCATGACAGTTGTGAACCTCGAGGACTGAAATTAAGCACAGCCTGCAAGAATAGCTTGTTAAACTCCCCCCTTCTTCTTACAAGTGTCTCTTTTACTTGATACAATTTAAAATCTTGGGTTATTTTTTTTAACACATTAGGATGGATTGATTATTATTGTTGTTACTACATAGCAATTAACATGCAACAAAACTTCATTTACTTATTCAATTGTTTTACTTACAATAGTTGGGGCCTCTGAGGATGCACCATTGACAATGGAAGACTCTAATGGGTTATCAACTCCGTTGGAATCGGCAGGCAAGAAGCTATCCATGTCTTTTTCTGGCTCTGAGTCTTTTGAAGAACACTCAATGCTTAAAGTCCTTTCATTACTGTTTGATTGTACAACAGGCATCTCAGATGAGGTGGATCTCGACTCTGCCTTTAGGGAAGAGCTGCTAGAGAATGGTGACCGTTTCTCTATGTCCTTATAAGAGCTGTAAACGCTGTATTTTCCATAGCCGCTAACAGAGCAGCTGAGTTTCAGGTACGAGGGCTTACGGCTGGGAACATCAATAAACAACTCCTGGGCTGAGAGGCTGCTTAGATCTTGTGACAATGGGGAATCACTGTTCAAGTGGGATTTGGTAGTGTTGCTGAGATGAGAGCCTGGGGTGGTGGCAAATGTCCCTTCACTCCCTGCAAAAAATAAAAATTGAATGTTCCATTGAATATGTGTGCATGTTTGAAGCACAGTGGTGTTGGGGGAGGGGGAACAGAAAAAAAATTATGAAAGATTTTAAAATATGCACACACACACACACACACACAATTGATAAGTAAATATTAAATTTTGCTATTTTTTTTTATTTTTTTACCTAAAATTAGTTTTCCAAAATTTAGGAACTCAATCATTAAAAGAATCAAAGGGAAAAAAAGTTTCAGTGGAGAGGAATTAAAGATTACTATCAGAATAATAAGGCTATTATACATATAATTATTTTGTAGCAATGTTTTACCAGAAAAATGCACCACAAATAAGAAAAAAAAAAAAAAAAAAGAAAAGAAAAAAAAAAGATTATTAATGGTCAGGAATTAATGCAAACAAAATATGGCTATTTGTATAGTTTTTAGTATAAACAAACACAAAATGTGAAAATAAGATTCAAGATGAAAATTAATTATAGTAACTTATTGGCTAGTGCAGTTTTGCCTTTTGATAGGCAAAAGTGAACGAGTTGACAAGCTGTTTTAATCAATTTTAGCTTGATCTTAAATTGCTTTTTTTTTTTTTTATATATAATTTTGTTGGCATAATAAAAATAAGAAATATATATACTAATTAAAAGAGTTTAAAATACTGCAATTCATATAAAAGAAAAGAAAACAAAAATTACCCACACTATGAACTTAAAAAAAAAAAAAAAAAAAAAAAAAAAAAAATCAGCACAAAATTGGCTAATTGTGAAGTTAAAAAACTAATAAAAACAAATCTGATTAAGAAATAAATTAAAAAGTTAATTTTAGATTACTCTGCAACAAACATTTCTTGTTTGTATCATCTTAATCAACAAGGAAGTATTAAAAGTTAACCTTTTAAGCTTTGCAAGTTGAGAGAAAAGAATTGCCGGCGACTTGTGCATTAGAAGATATTAACAAAATGACTAATGAATGACCCTTAGACAAAAAAAAAAACATAGATATTAAGTCAAAAGATAAAGGTTTATAATTGAATTTATTTAGAAGAAACTGAAAGTTCAAAAAAAAAAAATTATAATTAATCTCAAAACAAAGTCTTTCTGCCTATCAACTTGCTATCAATGTGTTAAAAAAAGAAATAAATAAAAAAAGTAAAACATTAGTGAAGCAAGATATTAAATGAGGATTTTCAGTGGTGAGATTGTACATTGGCAAGAAAAGTTATACAATTTAGATAGTCTAAAAAGCTATTCATTTATCATCAACTGTACTCCAATTTGACTAAATCTTAAGCAATTCTACGATCAGTATGACTTCAGTAACAGAAAAAAAATATAAAAGAATTACTAAAGTTGTTTTATACTGTATTGGAGAATTCTACTATTTCTACTAGTTCAATTACACTAGATTTTTTTTGCAACATGCTGAAACGTGTTAAAATCCTCACTGAAGTTATTGCTAACATTTTTATTAAGTAGATAAGTATTTGTTATTTTATTCATTGTTTGTAAAATGGTGGTAGTATTTTGTATGTTAAATAATAAAACTTTTAATCCCTCCCGCCCCCCAAAATTAAAGAAATATTATTGTACTCTACACACCCTAGTAAAACCAACTATACTTTTTACCCACTTAGCTGTTTGCACTTCTCCCTAAAATTTGGTTTTGATTGGTCTATGTATGGGTAAATACACATACATAGACAGAAATAGAGGGTGTGACAAACAGACGAATTAACAAAAGTCACAGAATTTTACATACACAAACATTATATATAATCTTAAGATTCCCTCAAAGTATTTCCTGCATAAAGAATTGTGTTTTTTTTTAATTTGGGTGGCATTTATAAAGTCAAAGATTATATAATAATAATAAAAAACATACTTAACAGACAAGCAGATGTGGATGTGTATAAATCAAGGAAAAAAAAAATTAATTCTTTTGTTCTTGATTTATAAAATTTTAAATAAAATGTAAATTAAAAAAAAATACTAATTTTGTGTTTTTATTTTTATCTTTCATAGTGTAGGTAATAACTAAGGTTCATGCCTTTTCAGGGAGGCATTAATTTAAACTTTAACAATCACCAGTCTAGTTAGAAGTCTAGCCTGCACATAGACATATCTGCTAACTTCTTGTATAGAAATGTTTAAAGATGTTTGGATGAGTACCCTTATTTTGTTATTTTTGTCATATTCTTGTTGATAGTCTTCTTTCACCCGATGTTTTTTATGGCTTCATGGTTTATATTAAAGCCAAAACATTTAGTGGGGATTATAAATAATTTTTTTTTGTGGGTGAATATTGTATTAATTTTTGGAGATGATGATTCCCCTCCTCAATCTTACTATTTAACCTATAGCTTGGAAGAGAAGAGATGGATTCATACCTTTCTCAAAGGTATTCACAGACAAGTGAATGCAATGAATGACTGGAATTCAAACTCTGATCTCTCTCTCCTTCAAATTTCAGTGTCACCTTTTCCATTATCTGTTATAACACTTGCCAGTTAATTTTATTTCTGTTATTGTTTGATTTTGATGTCTCCAATTTGTAGCTTGCATTGTGGGCTTTCCTTTTTGGCTAGCGACCATACAGTGTCTTACAATGTATGCTTAATACTCTCTTTTCTTTACTACCTTGACTAGGAATTCCTGTGGTTTTCTTTTGTGTCTACTATCAATGCAGAATTTCACACAGATCACCGAGTTACGGATAGAATTCAATTGGACACAAGGCCAAAAGAAAGAAACACACACACACAACCCCCCCCCCACAAAAAAAAACATGACTAATATACATTAGCTTATCAAGAGGTCCCCTTCCATGATAATCTATTCCCCATCCCCATACCACACACAAAACTCAAATCTAGTCCAGGTGTAAATTACCCTTTTTTTTTTTTTTTTTTTAAGCAAAAGAAAAAAAAATCTTCTGCTCTAGAACAGCTCAAATCAAAGCCACCATTGATAATGTCTAATCCACAATCTTTGTTTGAATGGTATCAAGAAAGAGAAAGACAAGATCCCACACAGTGCTCCCCCTAACCACCACCAGCAATACCCTGACAAGTATCAGGGATCTAGACATCTGTCTACAAGACACATGCACAGAATGACTATCCACACCCAACTTTGCTATCATTCTTCCCTAACCGACCACTGTGCAGAAAAGCATGAAGTATTCAGCTGACAGCTGGAAGACACATGCATGTCACAGGGCTGGTGAAAAAAAATTCTTCATTAATACACTTATTTGCAGACATACCATTCTCCAAGAGATGATCTTATAATAATAGAATTTTCATTTCAGAAATTTTTCTGAAAGTTCATTTTTCTGAATTAACTAATAAAAGAAAAGTAACAAATTGAATCATGAACATTAATTATGTATTTTTAAATAAAAATGTATTTAAAAAAAAAAAATTGAAAAAGAATTGTTCATTTTTGTTTAAAAAAAAAAAAAAAAAATTAATAAAGAATATTAAAAATAAGCTTTGATAATTTTCAAATAAAATCAAAGTAAATTGTAACTGAATAGAATTTAACATTCAAAAGTTTTATTTACATGATTGACATTTAGTTTTCTTGACTGTTGTTTCAGCTGACACATTGTTAAATATTTACCAGGTGCATAATGATAAAAAAGAACAAAAACATTTCTTCAAAAATGTTACATTGGGTGTGGCAGCATGTCTGTATCTAACAGTACTGAAATGGACTGATCAAGTTGGCATATTAACAGCCATGCGTTAGCATTTATTGAACCCCCTTCAACCTCCCCCCCCATCACCTAAAACTGATGAAAATAGGTTTTCTGAAATGTAATAATCTCAACAACAAAAAAGAAAAAAGTTCAACTTTCAAAAGAAAATTTGGAAAATTGAGAATTCATTTTTATTGCTAAAAAGTACAAAGACACGTTTTTTATTGCTAAAAAGTACAAAGACTCGTTTTTTATTGCTAAAAAGTACAAAGACTCGTTTTTTATTGCTAAAAAGTACAAAGACTCGTTTTTTATTGCTAAAAAGTACAAAGACTCGTTTTTTATTGCTAAAAAGTACAAAGACTCGTTTTTTTTTTTTTTATTGCTAAACAGTACAAAGACTCGTTTTTTGTTTTTTTTTTATTGCTAAACAGTACAAAGACTCGTTTTTTTTTTATTCATCGTTGATGATTGCATAATATATCACATATGTTAGTATTTGATTATCATATAAACTAAAAGGTTTATTTTACAATACTAAAATTAATAAAATGTTCATTACCAGCAAAGTTTGTTTTTTGAAGATATTTTTTATTCTTTTTGTGAAGCTACAAGATAGAATGGTTACCAGGAAAAAGTTGAGCTCAAAATACAAATTGGGGATACTAAAATCAAACAAGTACATGAATTTAAATATCTGGGAAATGTTTTAACAGAGGGACAGAAAGTGACACTGGGATCCGAAGATGTATTGGGATAGCCAAAGATGCATCCCAAAAGCTAAGCAGAGTATTAAGAGAAAGAAAAATGTTGTTAGAAACAAAGAAAAAGAGTACTGAACTGTTACATATCTCTCCCCCTGTATGGCAGCAAATGTTCCTCAATAAATAGACTTGAAGCAACAGAAATGTGGTTCTACAGAAAGATACTGAGGATCAAACATGACAAGGGTTTGGGAGAAAATGGAAGCAAAAAGGAAAATTATACTTAACATCAGGAAGAGGCAGTTGAAATTTCTAGGGCATATAATGAGGAAAGAGGGCTTGGAAAACCTGATACTCATGGGACAGAGGAAAACAGTGTTAAACATATTTGATGAGCGTGAGTAAATGGATGGTAGAACATGGTATGGGAGAAATCATTAAGAGCTACAAGGGACAGGAAGATGTGGTGGGCCATGATCTCCTACACCCTGAAGAGACATGGCATATAAAAGAAGTGCCCATCTAAAATGAGATTTGAAGCCTAAGCTTAAAAAGATTGGCCAGATACAATTTGAATATATGGGTGTTTAATAATGTAAATAACCTTTAATCATTTAGTGTTAAGTACAAAAGATATGGTTATCTATAAGGAGATGATTGTTCATGAATCAAATAACTTATAATTTCAACAGTTTGTTTGCTTATTCACCTATTTTACATATTAGGTATGAAAACTAAAAATCATAAGAGTGAAGAGAATTAGAAACTAACAAAATTAGAAAAAAATATGATAAAATTATTAGGTAATGAAAAATGACACTTGTTAAACCTGGTGAACATGGTAGCATGCAATTGTTTTATGCTATTGTTCATCCAATACAGAGAACAAGAGCCACTCAAGGCAGACCATTACTGAATGAGGTTGTGTTATGGATGTAAAAGGAAGAGGTAAGAAGTGCAGATTATGAGCATATGTAGAATAGATAACAGTTAATCATGGACTTGAAAAGGTTAAGATTGTAGTGATCAAAAAAGTATCAAGAGGACATTCCACAAAGCAGGGGCACTTTGGAAATGAGCTGTTCAAAATGAACTTCCTTCTTACCAATAGAATATGAAAAGAATAAGGATGATTTGCTCCTGTGGCAAGACAGGTCTTAGCTGTGAAGGTCTGAACTGAATGTAGCTCATTAGAATATTTCTCATGGAAAAAGCAATAATTTTGTCTATGGGAAAAGAGTTGTAAGGTGTAAAATATTTCATTATGCACAAGGCCACATAAATGCTTTTGAATTCTGTCAGGGCTGGAAAGAAAGGATTGAGCTGCTCCAAGTCTTGAAATAAGGATTTTATATAAGCTTAAAAAAAATTACTATAAAACTTTGACAGTGATGGATTCAGAAACATATTTATTTATTTTTTTACAGTGATGTTTACTCTTTAAAGGCCTAAGAGACACTCAAGGAAAAGGGTTACAGACTAGGAGGTACAGTTTATAGGGATATGTGGGAAAGATTAGATTAACCTGCTAACAAGAGAGCAAGCAGATATAAGCTTAATGGTAAAGGAGATTGGCAAGCCAAATACAAATTCTGGCTGAGAGTTATATTAATCCTGCACTCATACTCTTGGGAAAGGCATGACCCCCCCCCATCTCTTCTCTCCTGTCAAGTATGGGTAAAAATCTAGGAGAAAGAAAACTGAATTCAAAGTGGTTGAGCATTTGTAATTTACCATTTGTAAATCTAAAATATTTGACAACATTATCATCATCATTTCTGAAAATGCCAGGTTAAGGTAATATGTCATTGAGGAAAGCCATGAATTAATTTACTTCATTTTACCATTGCCAGGTATAAATGTTTTGTCACAGATATTCCACAATGACCAATATAGAAAAAAAAAAGTGTGTGAGTTAGTATTTGGCTAAATTACTCTTCCATAACTACCTTACTTATCAGGCAGTAACACAGCTGTTACCTCTAATGTCAACCTTGATTAATCACCATCCTCTCAAAAAAAAAAAAAAAGGGAAAAGAGAAGACGAGAGAAAGCAAAAAGATGAGTGAGAGAAGAAAGTCGGAGAGTCTGGATTTGATACAGATAAATAATAAAATTATCTTCTAAATATATTTCAAACTACTTATTGTTCTTATAGATAACATTTCATTATGTAATTAAGTGATACTAAAGATGTCAAACAAGATTCAATATGAGCAAAGACTGTAAAGTAGTAACACTCCTTTCCTCTCTCCAAGACAAAGAGTGTCTAGCCAATGACAATGGAACTTACTGACAGTTGGGTGGAGGAGCTACATGAAAATTGGGAAGAGTCTGGCTTGTTAGGAATGTTTAGCTTAAATAGGGGTCACTCTGCCCAGAATGGCAGAGTTAATGTTGAAAATTAAAATGAAAAGAGAAAAAAGTTTTGAATGAGCTATGTAAAGAATGAATGAATAAATTCAGACAAATCTGGAGAAAAAAAATAAGTTTTTTTTTTATTTTTATTTTTTATTTCTCAACTAAGTGAAGAAAGCTAAATTTTGTGATAATATGTTACACTATTATACTTATATCAAATCACTAAAAACTTCCAAGATACTTTTTAAAAATTTTATTTAAGTCTTTCGAATCCCGTGGATTTTACAAAAATATAACCAGTTAAAATCTTTAAATCTAAACATTTATCTTTGCTCTTAATTTACTAGACGTATAAAAAAAATTTGAAAAGTGATATTAAAATAATTATATCACCATTATCTTTCTGTATTTTATTTCTTTATTGCCCTTTAATATATTTGCACTACAATGATGATGTACTTCTTATAAAATATGCTTAATAAGAACATACGGAGATTCCCTAAAGGATATTTGAACACAAATAATTATTTTCCTTGAAAACATAAATAAAAATAATTGATGCCATGTAGATAAAATTATGTTTATCCCAAATTCATATACAAAAATAAAAAATATTTGATTAACATTTCAAAATATTAAAATATACGCCCTTAGTAACTAAATATTGGTTACATAAAACTTGGTATTTAAAGATACTTTCTTTCAGATATAGTTTGCAACCTAGTTACTAACCATTTGCTCTTGTGCTAAGTTGACTATTACTGTGCCAGACATGAACTATGTAGATAAGTAGGTATTCTTTGTGTGTGCACACGCATATGTGTGTGTGTTTGGTAGAAAGAAATGGTTAGCAAGTTTATCTGATGAGCCATTAGCTTTTATAAGGAGTTCATCATGAGTGCTCTATTATCAAAACCATGTATCAAAATAAGCACATTTTCTGTTTGTTAAAATGCTGGAAATTTTTGCATCTACTCAAAGTAATAGTAACATTATTCAATTATAAAAATTAAGTTCATTGCCTTCCTTATGACCGTATGTCTGATTTTTGCTAAAGTGTATATGTAATCATAAGAATATCTTTAACTTGTGTTCCAACAAAAATTAAAGATATTTTTCTCTTATGATTACATATACACCAGACAATGAGTTTTCCATAGAGTGAAATAAGTGATAGCTTGATGTCTAGTCTGGAGTACACACCTCATGTAAAGGAACTTTCCTTCCAAAATCACAGGTCAACTTTCTTGCCCAGAACATCAAAAAAACCTGTTTTTGTTTTATTGTGTCATTCAAATAAGCCAATTGCTCACTGTAACACAACACAGTAACAGTTTTCCCATATCTCACAAATTCATTTAAAAAACAAAAAAAAAACAAAAAAACAAAACAAAAAAAAAACAAACAAAAAAAAAAACAACAAAGTAACCTGCTGAATCACAAAGAACTTTTCTCTCTTGAAGGTATTGTTTCAGTTCAGGTGTTGAAAGTTGTTCTAGAACTAGTGGCAATTTATTTTCTTTTGCAACTCATAATAAACTGATTTTGATTGCCTATGTCTATTTTGTTGAAAAATGACTGTGTAGAGCAAGAAGAGAAACACAAAAAGTTCAAAAAGTTTGAGAAAACTTTTCCTTAAGGCTTGCAAAGAATATACCACAGTTATCATTGTATAAACAATAAAGAGATTAATAAACTTCAAATATTTTCATGACATTATGCCAGAGTTTTCAATGGAAAGATTTTTTACCACTACACACACAAGGTGTGATACAGTGAAACAGGCTTGTATGTGGATTATATGTGTGTGTGTGTGTGTGCGTGTGTGTACAGGTAGAGTAACTATTAGCACAAAAAATGGTATCACCATACAGACCAAATATGTTTTCTTCACATTGCAACACTGCACTTGAAAAATCATAAGTCAATCTTCCTCCAACTATGGGTTAAGTAGCAGACTGGATTATTGCCTTGGTAGGGCAACCAGTCTAGAAAGACAACAGAGTTTAAAATTATCCTGAAGAGGGATAGGGCCTATCAGGTTACCTTGTACTAGATACACCCACATGTGGTGTACCAGTGACACTAATAGGTTATGAGAGTGGTGATCATAATTTATGAGAAAAGTTCTTAGCCTGACCAATCAAACATTAAAAAGAAATGCTTGATTATTTGGTCAGGCTAAGAAATTTTCAGCACCTTACAGAATTTAATTCATCTTTATATTGAAGAAGGGGGGGGGAAGAAGGATGTTATTAAGGAGGGAATGTGAAACAGCATCTCCTGCACCTACATCACCTCTTTCTATAAACTCAGTCCATCTATTAATTATTTTACTTATAGAATTTGATATAGACAAAAATATGATATCCTGAACTTTTCTCCCAAGAGTAAATGTCTGTGTATATGCCACACCTTTCTCTCAAATGTGGATAATCTTAAAGTATTCCTTAAAAAAAATTTTTTTTTTTTTTTTTAAACAAGATTGCAAAGTTTGTTATACAGAATGGAACTCCCTGATGTTCTGTAGATCTATTTTTTGGTTATCCCAAAAAATACAATTCATAAGAAATACGAAAAGAGGAAAAATCCATCTAAACTAGTATTAAATTATCCGCCACCGAGAATGAAGTTATAAGTCCTTTAGTACTTTACAGTAAGCAAAACATTTCCTTACTTAATAATAATAATAATAATAGTTGTTGGTCAGCTACAGTTGAGATAATAGTCATTGTAAACTCCATAATCTTATTGATGGCTGCATAGTATACCGTTTTGAATTCACAATTGTCCTTCTCCTAAACTGGTTGCTGACCACAGCTAGAGAGTTCAGTCTGACTTACTATTTAATCCCTAGATGGAGCAGGGAGAAGAGATGGATTGATCACCCCACCCACCCTGCAAAAAAAAAAAAAAAAAAAAAAAATATTTGCACAAAAGTAAATGTAATGAACTAGTCAGGAATTTGAAGTTGGCTTACTGATTTCTCATTCCAATCCACTAACCATTACACCACCTACACATCATAAAAATTATAAATAAATGTAAACAGTATCCAACATTGTTCAAAGAGATTTGAGCATCTAAACAACATTCAATATATTAGAGACAATTATGCACTAAGTGGTTTATTATTGTATTACAATAATCATAGTAATAGTAATCATTCAGTTAAGTGCTATATGTGATGCATGCTTGGGCAATCATGTCTTTCAATTGCTGACTGACAAGGAAGAAGCTTTAGTTGCAGTAGGCTGCTGTACCTTTTGGCAGTAGACTGGTTGCCATTTAAGGCTATATGATCCAGTTTGTACTGCTATTCAACCCATAACTGGGAGGAGAAAAGATGGATTCATACCATTTCCAAGGATATTTGCTTGTAAGTGAATGTAAGCAACTCAAATGGAATTTGAACTTGGATCTCTCATTCTGAGCCATTATCCATTACATCACACTACATATATAATAACTATTCTTAAGTCTTATTGGTTGAGCAATTACCTTTCCCACAGAGAAGAGAGTAACAGGTGCAGCTTTCTTTAAAATGTTAAACTAGGGGGAAAAATTAAATTTTCTAAACATTTGTTTGTTTTGAGTAGCCATGTTCAAATAGTCTGTCCTTGTGTGACTAGATGCAAATGATGCAAGCTGTATTCATTTTTATTTGCACATGGTTTTATACAGAGGTTAATCAGGAATAACTAAATTAATAAAATTGAAAAAATATTAAAAAAAATAATGACAAATTGCTGGTACAAAGTTGGGGGGGGGCGGAATAAGAAAGAACAAAAAGGAAAAAGAGAAATTGATTCTATTTTTGATATAAAGTCAACAACAGACAGAAAAGTGAAAGGGTTTTTTCACTTAAATAAAAGACAAAAGAATCACAAACTGAACTAAATAAAGACTCAGGGCATAAAATAAAATTAAAATACAAGGCTGTTGTCATTAATTTTTAACCATTTTTTTTTTCTTCCAATTTATTTTTGTTGCTCACCCACACTTTTTTAAATTCTCACAACTTGGGTTTTTACATTCTGTAATTAAGCAAGCATCATGGATCAGAAATAAAGTAGCCACTATTCCATGAGTTTTGAACTAATCTTGTATCATTATTTACACTATTTACATTTGGATTATTGTTCTAATCTTTGTTGTTATCTTCATGTTTTGGCTGTTGGGCCCTTCAGCCTTCATCATTCATTCATGAATGCTGGAGGGAGAAATGACCAAGAACATGAAAATAACAGCAAAAATGAGGACAACAGTCCAAATGTAAATAGTGTAAATAATAACTTCTCTTCTCAGAAATTCAGGCAAAAACAAAAAACAAAAGGAGGTTCATGTGAGCCTTGTAAGTGAAAATGTTCAATAGCTGTCACTGGTTGTGCTAACACAAAGTCACAAGACCCTCAGGACTGTGGGTTTGAATGTGCAACCATGTTCAACTACTGATCACATCAGGTTATATGCTCTCTCTCCCAGAAACTGTAATTAAGGTCTACTTAGCATAGTTGCTGTATAAACCACAGATTTGTTCTGTCATTGTTGAAAATGTTCCTAAACAGGAATTTGAAACAATGGTTAGTCAACCACCTGAGTAAACTCCATATTTGTCTATCATTACATATATGAAACATGATTTGATTCTTAAGTTGTTAATAATTTTGCAGTAAATTTTCAGTAACACCTTGAATTACATTAGAATTCATATATATATATATATATATATTATATATTCATACGTTTCATTAAGTAATATAGACAAGTGTTGTCTATTTATTTTATGTAAATTCTTTTCATAACGTCTGATTAGCTTAATAACATTATCATTAAATGAAGAAAGAAAATCACAATATTGATCCATATTTTTTAATCCAATCTAAGCTTTCGGCTTACATAAGCCATTATCAAAGATGTCAATTACTGTAAAAAATATATTAAGCAATATATGGGCAAGACAGTGATGATAGTCTGTTATTGTTTACATGGATGATTTCCAAACAACGATAAACATGTGCATATAAGACGCTGGAAGCAAAAATCTCACCGCAGCTCATGACATCACACGAGAGTGAATTCAATAAGTATTAAGTATGGGAAGCAGTTGGTATAAACCAATGGCTTCTGTTACCAATTGTGTGTGTGTGTGTGTGTGTGTGACATTGAAGTCAACACCCAGAGGCAACTGTATTTCATGCTAAATGCAATCATCAGGCCTGACAATTGCATTTATCATGAAACAGACTGTCACCTCTGGGTGTTGACTTATATGTCTACTTTTATATTAACATACCCTCTATCCCTGATATTGAGCACTTTAACCCATAAATATAGAATACCTTAAAACTATTGTGTGAGAGAGAGAGAAATTCATATTCTGAAAGAAATTTAACATTTATCGCATCAAATAACATTTTCAAATGCTTTGTTCTAGTTTATTTTTGAAGAAAATGCATCAAGTTTTTGTTTGAGAATTTCATAAAACAATTTCTGACTTGGCTGATGTGATATTTCAAATGTGTGTTCTTTATATGAAAACAAGGAAATTAACAAGAATTTAACCACATTTATCAGCACTTATTAAACATGGAATATGGTTATCTAAATTCTAAAGATGTCTGTCTGTGATGAAATATTAGAACGGTCTTGTTTCAGATAGATGAAAAATATTCATCCGATTTCAATATTTCACTTCATTTTTACAGCCAGATAAGTAACGTTAAAAAAAAAAAAGAAAAAAAAAAAAAAGAAGTCAAGGATGTCCTCTGTGAATATATATATATATATATATATATATATATATATATATATATATATCTCAAGCTACGTGTTTTTAAAATGGTATGGCAAAGTAACTACATAGAATTATTGTTTCAGAGCAATTAAAGCAAATTTATACAGTAACCCTAATGGAAAATGAAATCAGTGAATCAGGTCTGAATTCTGGAGAAATACTTTGTATTAGTTTCACGCTTATGCTTTTGGTAAAAACATGAATTTCCCTCTCCCAGAGATTAATCCCACAGTTGCTGATACCGTTTCACCCAGTATAAACAGCTGCATGTTACTTGAAAATGAGAGATGGCCACTGTCAAAAGACCCCATTTTTTTCAAAGAACTTCAAAAAGTCTAAGCATTGGGTTTCAATGAGCTGCTAGGTTATGGTATAAACTGATTAAAGTTGTGAAAATAGAATTGGTAAATCACAAATTATGATAGCTGACAGGAAAAAAAAAATTAAAAGAATTGTATCAAATATTGGCTTAATACAAGTGTGACAGTAAAGCAACAATTATCTAGCATAACCCACTTCCCATTATTACTATAGCAAGTAAAGTTTACACTGGGTGTCCTATACTAACAGCCTAATGCAGTACTAAGTAAATACTAATATTGGCTCAATTCCCATTGTTAAGTTTAAAATTGCCTGACGCAAAGTAAAAAAAAAACAAACAAAAAAAAAAATAACTGCCACCCCCAAATTTTCTAAAAAAAAAAAAAAACAAAAAAAACTGTCACCCCAAAATTTTCAGGAAGGATCTTTGCACAGTATGATATCTTTTGTTTTCCTGATTACTCTCTGGTTCTCACTCCTTAGTAATGTTTTCATTTTCTAATTCCTCCACACCCAGTAACCACTTGGTGTCTTAGTGGTGCTACTGCCTTGCTTGATGTTTAATTTGATTTATGAAAAAAAGAAAAGAAAAAGAAAGCATGTGTATGTACATTGAATCTATTGCTAGGTTAGCTGCTAAAGAAAGAAGTTTGTTCACTGTGTCATGCTAAACAATTTTTCTTCTCTAGAATCTATCTTACATATCTATAAGTGTACCATTCGTCCATGCCTAGAATATTGCTACCACATATGATCTGGTGTGACTGCTCGAGAACTCCTTGATAAAATACAAAGAAGAATCAACAATATTATTTGTCTTGATCTGGCGTCTTGGCTTTAGTGACTTTCCGATTGCCATGTGGTTGCCTCCCCGTGCCTTTTCTATAAATACTTTCATAGTAATGAGCTAATCACTATGATACCTAGAATTTTTTTAATTTAAGTGCAGTACTAGTCAGGCAATGATTAGTCATCAATTTACAGTTGAGTTGGTTAAATGTAACTAAATTCTATGCCAGCAGTTTCTTTTCTTGCACCTCTCACTAGTGGCAGACTCTTCCAACTCCTCATTTTCCAGCCAACATTAATCTTCAAAAATTTAAATGCAATGTCATTCACTATCTATTGTCCTCCTGATTACTTTTTTGTTCTTGCTCTTTAGTAGTTTTTCTGTTTCTAATTCTTCCACATCCAATAACCTCTTGTGTCTTAGTGGCTTTACTACCTTGGTTGGGGTGAAATATAAGGACACTCTAGGAATTGCTCCATCTACTTGCCAGGGCGTATCAGCAATTGACTGCTTATAATTCTTGATTTTTCTTTTTTACATGCACTTTTCATTGGCGCAAGTTTTTTTTTCTTTATAGCACGCATGTATGTGTTCATGTGTGCATTTGCGCAGAATGTGATTATTTGTACTAAATGTAAATTATATATACATATTATACAAACACATCCATATAGGTTGCGATGGATAAAGTGTCATCTAGATTATGCAAAAATGAAAATGACATCTCATTTTAACAGATACATTTACCAAAATGATACACAAATATCTTGAAATACTAAAAGAGTAAATTTATTCAATAAAATTTGCCATTGGCTTCAATCACAGACTCCAGATCTCCTGCAACTTCTGGATGGTCTACTTGTTTAAGTTAGTGAATGCTGACATAACCTTTGCTTTCAGTTCATATTTGGTGTTGCAAGGAGTTTTGTTAGTCTCTCACTCAATTGTGCCCCATACATAATCAAGGGGGTGACTGTCTAGGGAGTTAGGTGGCCAGATGTAAGGGGTGATGTGGTTGCAGAAATTGTCTGACAGCCATGACTGGGTTCTCTTGCTTGTGTCGCATGCTGCAGAGTCTGGCGGCCAAACATAGGGTCTTCCAGCAGCCACTATCATGACACAGAGCAGACCTACCTGCTCAAGGCACTTGATGTGGGCTTCTGTGTTGAGTGAGGCCTTGTGGCAAGATAAATGGAGGCATAATGTTGCCATCACTCGTGATCACTCCAAACACCTTCATAATCTCCATTACTTATCCAACTCTTTCTGAATTCTCTGCAGTCTTCAGATTGACACTCAAACGCTGAAATGTTTATATTGGAGCTTCCAGTACAGCATGTTGTTTCCAAATTTCTGGCAGGGCGAATTGTGCCATGGTGCTCTTTTTCTTATAGATGTTGTCCAACTGACCCTACTATACGGTGCAGTCAACAAAACCGAAAACAAACAATGCATATGTGTGAAAATGGCAACAATTTACCCATTGCACCATATATATATATATATATATATATTTACTAAACAATAACATAAGATGCTTAATTTTATATGATATTAATCCAAACTCTTACAGCTACTTATATGCTTTTGCTATTTATAAAGACTGGAAGCAAAAAATGATAGAATTCTGTCAAGATAAACACACACACGTGTGTGTGTGTGTGTGTGTGTGTGTGTGTGTGTGTGTGTATCTGGCAAATCAAGTGCTTTCCGAAAGTACAAAAATTTGAACAGTAACTTTATCATATGATTTGGATTATAGCTTTTGTGGTCAGTATAGAAACTAGAAAGTATTCTTTCCATGATCAAATTCTCTGAACTTTTCAGTAACATTTCATATAAAAGAATTGATGCATTTACTTAATGCATCCTACCAGTGCTATCAAGAATTACAGGAATATCCAGAGTTTTTTTTGAGTCACACAAGCATTTGTAGGGAAGTTGCTTCAGACTATTTGACTACGGTTGCTTATAAAAAAACAAGTTGTTTATTTAAAAAAAAAAAAAAAAAAAAAAAAATCACCATTTGTATAAATGCCTTTTCATCATTAGGCTTCAAGGTTATTGATATCAAATCACAGGTGGTCAAGTTTCTTAATTTCACTGTCATTGATATAAAAATGGTTGGACAGTAAATGTACACCTGCAGGTGAATTCAAATCAATAACAGTAATCAATATAAAAAATCCCCCCAAACCAACCAGTGGTCACAGTTTACTAAAGTAATCAATATCACAGCCAAAATTTTTCACCAACATAGAATTCAGGTTTTATCCAGAATAATTAAAATTTTTCTGCTCCAACAGATCCGTCAGTCAGATTTGGAGAAAGGTCATAATGAAACTGAAGCTAAGGAATTTATATTAGTAAGATAGAAATCAACTAATAAGGATTATATTAATAGATCATCTACTATGAGTCTCATTAACTATTATGCTACAGGAGGTACACAATTCTTATTTAATTGATTCATCAAGTTATGAGTTTATACTTTTATTAATTCAAACATGATGCATAAAAAGAAAAATTTTTAATTAGTATATTTAATATTATCAATAAGTTTTCCCATTAGTTTATATTTATATATATATATATATATATATATATATATATATATAATATTCCATAAAGCAGTGAATGCTGGACAATATTCTCAAATATGAAGAGACTTGAAGCAACAGAAATGAGGCTCCACAGAAAGATACTGAGGATCCCATGCATTGAATATGTGAGCAACAACAAAGTTTTAGAGAAAAAGGAAACAAAAAGGACACTTTCTAGGGTATATAATGAAGAAAGGGGTTATTTACATTTGAACTAATGTCCTTATCATTGTTGCTGTTGTCAAAACAATTCAGCCATTGTGCTCTCCAACCTTCATCAGGTGTGTTTTGATTCAGATAACCTTCTTAGAATTTCAACCTGAACCCTTTATTTGATCAACAGGGGTAGAGCGTTCCCATTCTGCTGCCCATGTCTAGGGATAGCTCATCTTGTTCTCTCTTTAGTACTTGCCCTATTTCCACAGAATATATGCTTGGACTACTTGGCCCAGAGATTGAATCCACAATTACTATATCACCAAATTCTGAATTAACTAAGCACAATGGAGGGCAGAAGGGAGGAGGGGGAGGTAAAGAAATTGTGATGACAATAACAAAAATGAGGACATTGGTCCAAATGTAAATAAAACTTTGTTTAGCTAATAGAATGTCAGGAATTTGTTTGCACATCTCAAAAGTGTGGTTCAGGAGTCAAATTTGTTCAGATGAAATGTGAGAATAAAGTGTTTTGTGTATACAAAAGAGATCAACTACTGATAGATTTTTTTTTTTAAAACTTCACTATTAAGCATGTACAAAAATTTCCAGAATATATAATATACCCGAAAAGTTTTTCACACAAGTTTGATGGGATGTTATTTATCAGAAAAACAATTGACTGATTTCAGTCAAGTATATCAAGTATCAACTTTTACACTAGATACACACAAGTACAAAATAGATACTTCTAAAATCTAAAACAATATAATATCCTAAATAACTGGTATGCAATGGATAACAGTTTTAGAATGGCAGTTAACTAGTGTAGAAAGTTGGATCTTCATGCAGACCTTGTTTTGTAACAGAGTACTTCATTTTAAATTGGAGATTAAAGATATCTATCCATCCATCCATACACCCACACAAAGAATAGAAGTAATAGCATTTTACTTATTTAAATGGATGTTTTTGTTTTTTCCACTTCTGGTAGTATTTCCTTGTTGGCATATTTTGTGATGAGATCATAAAAAAAAATTAAAAATACAGAAACGTTTTCTGTAGAATAGAAGCAACTATTTCCCTTTAGTCAAAACCAGGGTGGTGGGAATGGAATTATGAGGGTGTGGTTGTTTTACGAATCTCTTCCTGGTAGACATCAATTCTCAGTGAGGGTGGAATTTAGCTGTTTAGGCTAGAATTTTAGGTCAGAAAAAGCTGGCCTTTGGAATAAACAAATTAAGTATTGTAATCATAATGGTTATCGTTTCTAATTACCAAAATTTAGTAAATGCAGAAACAGTTAAAAAAATGTTAGAATTTTATGTTGTTTCCTTTTTGTCATAACAGCATAAGTCAATAATATCCTTCTCAACATAAATATATAAAGACAAACAAAACAAGATCTCTGAAACTGAATTGTGAAGATTAAGATGAACACAGTTTTTTGTCTCGTTTTAGTGTACTAGTCATCTTCCTTGCACCGACGACGCCAGGTGACGGTGTTTTCGTTAAGACAATGGTGGGCCTTTTTTTTTTTTTTAACTTTTTGTACGAAGGTAGTTAGTGAAAAAAAGTGCACAGTACAAAGATTTGAACACATGTGTTACTGTTGTACATGTGTATTATTTATTTTTTTTAGCAAGGTGACAAATGATTTGCGAGAATAGATTGCTACCAATCACTCCATAACATGACGAGAGGCAGTGACATTTCGTAACACTAACTCAGCTTTTTTTTAACTACATAAATTTGCAAAATAAACTGTAACAGTGTACACTAGTACACTACACACGTCTCAGTTACTTGAAAAAGCAGACATTTACATCATGTCATACAAAAATCCTACGCAATTGTTACTTACTTTGAACGACAACAATGACAAAAAAGTAATAAAATAAAAAAGAAAAGTTAATAATCAATTTTTACTTAAATGACTGTAACTGGTAAATAAAGCAGGCTAGTGTGTAATACCCCTGCATTTTTTATTCTTATTTCACTCTCATCAGGTCGTAATTGAAAGCGCAACAAACCGAAGAATAAAAAGTAAAAACTAATTAAGTTGTTATTAGGCTTTAAGCAGATTAAGTGAAACAATTTAAAAAGCACTTTAAGCAAACAATTAATAAATATTCTCTTGTCTCCATCGAGAAAGTATAAAGTTTTATTTTTACATGTCATTATTTTTTTGAAGTCAATCCCAAAAATAAAATTTATAGCATTCAAGTCAACTCAAGCAACATTAAGTATTTATTAGTAAAATAAATAATAAATGCACATCCCTCGAGAAATTGTCTGAGCGACAGAGGATATGTGGAAGAAACATCAGGGAACACCAGTTTACAACTTGATGTGATTCCAGACGGTAAAGGGTTAAAATGTCAACATTCTCTCCCCCAAACCCCCAATCAGACGGCTCTCAGTGTTATTCCAAGAATGAGGTTAAAAAGAGAGGGGAAAAGCCACGATTGTACTGTACTTATATTACTTACAAGAATTATGTGAGGGGGTGTTGAAAAGTTTCCGGCTCCGACCCACTTCGCAAAATCTAATCAAATTTTATAAAAGGGTTTCCTGATCTAACCGAAAACTTAATTCAGTAATCTTTATAATTTATTTCAAACGTTATTTTTAAATGGATGCCCGAATTTTAGTAGACGCCCGGTTAATTTGTTGTATTTAAAACGGTGTGCATTACGTCTGCGCACTCAAGAATACTTAAGAAAATGTAATCGCCGGCATATATATTAAAATTTCAATAAACAGCGATACCGTCGAACGAATAAAAATTTGTAAAGGGGGAGCCGGAGAGAGTCATTTTGGTAGACTAGAAATCGACAAAATATTTGTAGGAGTACAAAAAGGTAGAAGTGAAAAAAAAGAAAAAAAGAAGAGTTTCTGTCAGCTAACAAAAACACCTGGCAGGAAAATGTGCCCAACATTCAAGATTTTTGCTTTTTTCCGCTGAGAGGAGATAAATGAGGGTCAAGAGTTGAGAGAAAAAGAAAAGACGGTGTAGATTTCTGTGTTTGAATGGAGATCGTTCACGTTCTTCGTTCATTCATGTTGAGTAGTGAATGGCAAGGAAGGAGATAGGATCATTTTTTCCTTCTGTTCTTGCTTTATCACACTATCTTTAGTTGTGGAGAACAATGTAGAGATACAATTGAAAATAAAATAAAATAGCATAACAATAAGGAAAATATAACCTGAAATGTCGCCCTTACGAATGTTTAATTGTTAATTAAAAAAAAAAAAAAAAAAAGAGAATTATGTTGACTACTACAAATTCATACAAGAAGAAATAAAATAAATGTCAGTCTTTCTTAATCGAAATAATATTGATTTTACAGTTTATTAAAGTAACTGAATAATGAATGGCTTCAACAGTGTGTATGTGAGATGTTTTTATTCATAAAGAAGTCGAGTTTCTGTTCTTATGAATAAATGAAATGGAAGATTTTGAAGAAAAAAAACACCCCAAAAAACTGGCTCAATATTTTCTGAAAACTCAACCGATCCAAGACTAATCATTTAAAAATAAAATGCATTTTAACATTTTATTTCACTCCCCCAACTAGTGAAAAATAGTAAATACTAAAAAGAAAAACTAAGAAGAGAGATGCAGATACGCAAGCATTTGTGCAGAACAGCTGAGTTCTATATTTGACAGTACACACACACACAAAAAAAGGACTGACATGACAATTCGCTTTTTTGCAGAAGATGGAAAAAAAAAACTATTTTAGGTTCTTGTTATTGTACACACTTCATTCCTTCACTTGATGACATTCAATAACATAGACAAAAAAGGTAGTAGAGTAGGAATGACTAATGAAACAGAAATGATTAATTAAGAGTAGAAGTTTAACTGCGCCTTCAAAGCGTTGTTGACCCATTTTACGGCTTATGGATGCACAATAATTTCACAGCAAGAACAACTCGGGAACCGTCACTTAAAAAGTAATTTGTTAAAGGCATATTGACTTAAATTGTCACGCCTGTGTTTGTCGTTAGCTTAAATTATCGGGAAAAAAATTCAGTTTGTGTTGTTAGAATAACCCACGCATTGATTTAAGGAGCGAATATTCGTTTTCTAAAGAAATGTAAAAACTAAAAAAAGCGATAATTTAATAATTAAAAAAAAGCATTTTCCCATCTTTGTTAAAAAAAAAAAAAAAAAAAAAAAAAAAGAGTTGCGTCAGATACATATCTTTCCGCTATCAATTGAATTGCTCTGCTATATAATACTATTTTTTTCAGTATGAATCGGAAAAATTATGAAAAAAAAAAAGTATTCTTTGAAAATGACACTGCGCGTTTTCTTCAAAGATTCATCCTTAACATTTTTTTTCTCATTCACTGATTAAAAATAAAATTAATTTGGCTATTATAATTTTTTTAATGACACAGCTGAGAGAGTTTGTTTTTACACTTTAGTTTAACTTTAGTTTAATCTTGTACATAATAATTTTTATTAGCTTTTTTTTCCTGTTAAATCGAATTATTAAGTACGTTTTTTTTATAAAACACGACACCAATTTATTTGTTGTTACAAAATTAGTATTTTCAAAATAATCGTAAAATGCTAGATTTCAAGTTGTGTTTAGTTTGCAGAAAGTAAATATTTTGATGTTTAGCACTTTTTCCCATAGAAATGAATGGAAAGGTGACTGAAAAATGAAATAAAAAAATTAGATATTTTCGTTTTTGATTTATTATTTCAACTTTTTCTTACTAATTGTAATGTCAAAATTAAAAAAAGAAAAAGCAACTTTATGATGATTTAAATTTAATAAATTTTTCTTTAAATCTGAAAATTCTCTGCAACTTTTGACTGTCCTCTTATGATGGAAATAATAGAAAAAAGAAAGTAGTAATCACTTGGACAATAAGGCCTTGTAAAAAAAAAAAAAAAAAAAAAGTGGGTGTGAAGATGAAAAAAAATCCCAAACAGAAAAATATTAGCATTTGGTTATAAAAAAGTTTTATTTTTTAATTCACATTAACAAGCCAGATTTGACAAGTCAAAACTAGAGAAAGGAAACACGCAAACAAAATATGTGATTTATAGCTTAATCTAGTTTGGCATAAGGCTACAAACAAGGCACTCTAGAGTTATTTTTTTTTTGCTACACAATTATGAGGTTAACTTGCTAAACCAGTGCGTGCTCCATTGTCCACTAATGTGTTAAGAAGACCATTCTTAATAAGTGCTCCAAGCTTCCTTAGTGTAAGGCTATATTTAATAACAAATAAATTATTAAATATTGGTGGGTCAGATAATTTTTATGTATTTTTATCAACCAGTGTTAAAAATTCAGAAAAAAAGAATTTTAAAACTAATGTCGATTTAAGGTAGGCAGACTGATGACCCTTCCCAATTGAAAGATATTGCTATTTTCCCGTTGTTGTTTGACCTAAGGCAGGACCTAAACTAGGCGTGCAATTATGACTCACCACGCGTTGAGTTTTTTTTTTTAAATGCATAAAAAAGAAGTGTGCTTAAATTGCGCAATAATGTCATATCTAAATTTTTTGTTGTGTTTCTAGTATTGAAGAGAAAGTTTCAGGATAGGCAAGAGTTGGAAGAGATGAACGAAATAACACACGAATAAAAAAAAGTAATATTTTTTAATTTTTACTTTCCAACTAAAAATATTGTCTTTTTTTTGTTCGGATTTAAAATTAATTCAGAAGTTTGAAAACAATTATTAGCCAGACGATCGACAGTTCTTAAATTTAACATTATATTTTTTCATACAATACATTATTGATTACAGAAACAAACATAGGTTTTACAAGCATTAATCTAGCAATTTAAGAGGTCTTAATTGTCCCTTTCCTAAAAAAAAAAAAAAAAATCGACTTCGGAGCCGGTAGCAACAAACATCTTTTGAACCGGCATTTCGAATTGACTCCTAACCTTGTCTTATCGCAGATCCACGTTCTCCTGTCACTACCATTGAGCTACTATTTTTCCGCAAATTGTCAATCGATGGATTGACAAAAACAAACATGTGAATCTTAAGTAAAAGTTCATTAGTTCACATTTTATCCCAATTAATACTTAATGACCTACCTTTTAGTGATTGCGAGAGGGAGGTAAATCGAAATTTAATGATAATCATATGAAAAAGGAAAACCGAAAAAAAAAAAAAAAGTAGTAAATAAACAAACAACTATTGTCTTTTTGAGCATCCGTAGGTTAATATAATAATCAATCGATACACATTTTTCACCTTTCATTCCTTGATCTTAAAGTCGATCTTTTGTGCACAAAAAAGTATTATCAACACGATGTAGCAAGTTACATTTCCACTGCAATTTATTTCTGCTCATTTAAAACTTTTGACAGCAAGTCACAGAGAAAAACTAGAATATATAAATTTTTAATAGCAACGATTTCAAAAATCGAGTGGAAGAATAATTTTTCTGCTTGTGATTAGAACATTTTACGAAAAAGTAAGTCACGTCACCAAACTGTATTTGCTATACCCGTGAGAAAGTAATAATTTTTCTCAACAAATCTACGAAAACGTCGTCGAAAAGAAAGTGTTTTGTTATGTCAATTAATTACTTTTTCAAAATATAAAAAGAAATTTAATAAAGAGGGTATGACGGAAGAAGTCATTAAAAAATGTGAGACTTCTGACCCGAGAAGTGGATTAAACATTAATAATAAAAAAATTAAAATTAAAAACAGCCTAAAGAAAAAAAAAAAAAAACAACAACAAAAAACGAGAAGCCAAATCATTGTCAAAATTAAGAAATGAAAAGTATTTTTTAAAAAATAAGAATAAAATAAAGTAAACTTACTTTGGGACGTCATGTTGATGGAAAAAAAAATCAGTAAAAAATTTAAAAAAATAAATAGAATTAAT
This sequence comes from Acanthosepion pharaonis, assembly GCA_903632075.3. Classification (NCBI taxonomy): domain Eukaryota; kingdom Metazoa; phylum Mollusca; class Cephalopoda; order Sepiida; family Sepiidae; genus Acanthosepion; species Acanthosepion pharaonis. The sequence continues at coordinate 432,824 of CAHIKZ030000821.1, forward strand.
CAGCTGTTAAAAAGTTGTGTACGTTTTTGTCCGAATATGAGGAAGAGTAATAAAAAAAACAAAACAGTTTTTCTCTGATGATAAAACAAGAGATCTGTCGTCGACCAAAAAAACCTGTATCATTTCACAAAATCCCCAGAATTGCTGGCACAAGGAATCCCAAAGTAAGTCTGTTGTCTGTTATCCATGGTAAAGGGACAGTGCCGTGAAAAAAAAAGAGAGAGAAAACACGTCGACGTCTGCTTCTTTTCTTCTTCTTCTTCGACTCTAATTCATAAGGAAAACCTCAGTTCCGTGCAGCCATTCTTAAACTTTCTACAACTACTGCTACGTTGATTGATAAGCTATACACCCCTATTTACAAAGTAAGTCAGTCTCAAGTTAATACTGTTTACTGCTAAAAGTGGTTTAAATACATTTTCAATCTGAGGGGGTATAAAGTTAGTGAGTGACAGACTAGAATAAAAGTTGAAGTAAGAGGGTGTGTCTACCACCTACATGCCTTTTACAAGGGGGGGGGTAGTCTTAAAACTTTTTGTTTTTTAGTTGTTTACTTAATTGTTTATTTTAATTTTTGCTATGTATGCGAAAAATAAATAAATAAAATTCAGAGTAATCCGAGTAAAATTAAAATGAAGCATTATTTTTTTTTATTTCTTTTTTATACTTTAAATAAAAAATGTTAATTTTAGTTTTTTGTTGGAATGAAAAATTATACTTTTTAAAAGATCGCAGGATTTTTTTACATTTTTTATGGTTGTACATTACAATGTTTGTCATTACTTTAGTTTAATTTTAAAACCAATGTTGGTTATAAAATTGTTTTTATTTTATTTATTTTGGTTATTTGCTTTATTCAATTGTGTAAGAAAAATCAAGGTTTGCTTTAAGCCAGTTGGACCCATTTGCTCCCAATTTAGGCCTCACGCCTCGAGGTGGGTCGGTCGGAATATAAGATATTTATTTGTACTCTTCTAATTAGTCTTCTTGTCAAATATTTTAATTAACATTGTATGTTACAAAAAAACTTACAATACAGACCAGCAACAATGATTTTTTTCTGAATTAAAAAGAAAAATAGTGTTTACATTTCATTCATTATTTAGATTTTTTTAACTTTTTTACGTGTTACATTGAGAAAATGAATTTCTCTCAAAAATTAAAAACGGATACGTAAAATTAAAATAAGTAAAAAACTGCAAAAACTTCAGATGTTGATTGTGCATCGAGGCCCTGTAAAAATGTTTGCAATTGAGTCCTTCTAAAAAGACCGACCCGAGTAAAACTTGAACTTTTTCAGAGTATTACCACTGCAAAGAAACTAAAATAATTTTTTAACACTAGAATTTATCACGTACTTCCATCTGATTTGCTAATTAATTAGTTTTGGGAAAAAAAAAATCTACATTTGGAAATAAATAAAATAGAAAATCCCCTGGAATGTTTTACTTTAAAAAAAAAAAAAGATTTTTTAAAAAGTTTAAGTAAAGTTTTATCAAACTTTTTAAAAACTCAGTAGTAAAAACAAAAAAAAAAACGAAATTACAATAAGAAGCCGATTAAAAAGTAAACAGCAAAATTAAATTTCATTCTAAGCTGTATTTTTTTACTCTCTAGTACTTTACTCTAAAAGAAACATTTATTTTAAATTATTTAAATTTTATGTATTATTATTCATTCATTTTTTAGTTTACCGTGTTTTTTGTTCATTGCTATAAATTACGCTTTTTTTACATGATTACAAGTCAATGAATAATTTGAATATGTTGTTTATTATTCACTGAGAGAAGTATTCCATCATCCAGTAACCAAGAGAGGAAATTAGAAATCTTCGGTTTGTTTTTTTGTTTTACTGTTTCCACAAGAAGCAGGTCAAGTTATCTTGACCTCGAACGAACCAGGACATAATACCAACCATCAAGAAATGACTTCTTTAGTAGAGATCGTGGTGTCAAGAATGACAATAATAATAATGGTCATTTAATTAAAAATATTTTTCAAGAGTGTATGCCTTATTTCCTAACCAGTGACAAAAAGAGGAAGATGATGATTTGTTTTTGTACTGACCACAAACAGGAAAAATGGTTTCAAATCACTACCCCGCTCCCCATCAACAAAAGAAATCACCAGTAAAGAAAGAGGATGTGTGTGTGTGTGTGTGTGTGTGTGTGAAAATAAATAACATTCTCTTCTTTTTCTTTTTTGTGGGTGAGGCCGAGAACTTTTCACTACACTCCCGTATATATTTTAGAACTTCATCAGTTAAGCTAGAAGAATGCTGAACTGCTAAGTAATATCAAATCTCCTATGTCAGTGAATGCTGGAAAATCTCTTCACAGATGAAGAGACTTGAAGTGACAGAGATGTGATTCTACCGATAAATTCTAAGAATGCCATGATAGAACATTTCAGCAACAAGGAAATCTTAAAGAAAGTGGTAACAAAAGGACACTAGTACTTAAAATCAGAAAGAGTTGAAATTTCTGGGATGCATGAGGAAAGAGAGCTTGGAGAATCTAACACACACAGGGCATATTGAATCCAAGAGATGCAGAGTGAAACAGTGACTAATTTAATTTGTGTGAATGAATAGTAGAACAAAAAGAAAGAAGAATGGCGGAAAGGTAAAAGACAGAAAGTTGTGGAGAGCCATAACTATACAACATACTGAAAGGACATGGAAGATGAAGAAGAGGAGGGGATTGAAAATTTAGTAACTTTTTTTTTTATTTATGTAAAATGGAAAGAAAAGAATTTTTTTTCTAAGAGTTGTTCCAACTATTGAATTCATGTTTTGGTTTGCTTTTTGCTTGTTGTTACCATATTTTGGTTGTCCCATTCTACAGCCTTCTATGGGATCATAATCTGTGAGGAAAGTGAGGAGGGGCACATTTTTAATTTTTTACACTATATAAGTGTTTTATTAAAAAAAGGCAACCTTTAGCTATTATTTTCTTGGTACTTCATCATAAAAACAGAATTGAAAGAATAAAAAATAGTGACAAAGATTAAGCAAAACAAAAAAGGAAAAAAAAAACTTTTGCCTGCATTCACTTAGAAATTTAAAAAAAAGATACTTCATCTTAATTAATATTGAAATATCACAAAATTGTTTAATGCTCTACTGTAAAGATCCATCCATCCTTCAGATTGACTGCAGTTAGGATCATAGTGTCATTGTGATCCTTTCATTGGCTGTATAGTATGTGATTTACCAGACTACAGTTTTGAATTGTCTTTCTCCTAAACTAGCTGCTAACCAAAAACTAGTGGGGTGGGGATGGATTTATAACCTTTTCAAGGATATTTGTGCAAAAGTGAACATAACAATTTCAACCGAAATTCAAATTTGGCTTGCTGATTTCTTGTTTCATTTTTTACAGCTTATGGAGGTTATTTAAAGCCAGAAAATATTCTCAGATTGTAAGAATTTTTTTTGGGAGGGGGGAGAGATGATGATGATTTAGTGATATGTCTTACTAATTAACCCATAACTAGGAGAGAAGAGATGGACTCATAACATTCCCAAGGGCATTTGCACATAAGTGAATATAATGAACCCAACTGGAATTGGAACTCAGCTTTCCGATTCAGCTGTTATCCATTACACCACCCATATATTCAAGCTTACAACACTTTGCATTCCCAAGTGGTCACGCATCTAAGTACTGACCAGGCTTGATGTTGCTTAACTTCAGTGATCATATGGGAACTGATGTTTCAACATGATGTTATGGTAAGCCTGATTTCTTGTTCTGAGCAACTAACTATTACACCACCTACATGTACTCAAAAATAATAAGAACAGAACTCAATGAATATAACTCAAATCCAGTCAGTAGGCTAAGCATACATAAAAGCCTCGTTTTGGAGCCGTTATTAAGGCAAGAAAAGTCATTAGCTTTAAGCCTCAAGAAATCTATTATTACCTGAATGTCCAACAGGATATAGCTTAATAGATAAAAATTTATCTGGTTCTCTTGTGAGTTCAGTTAGTGTATAGTACACAGACTTTGTTGAGTAGAAGAGCAGACAGAAAGATGACTCAGGCAAAACTGGATCAAACATTGTTATAAAGACAATTAAGGAAGCTTGTCTGAAGGAATCATTGTATAGTTATAAGAACATTTTGACTTTGAAATTCAAACAAAGATGGCTGTGACAAAACTGGATGTAACATTATCATAAAGACTACGAAGGAAACTTCTCTGAGAGAATCACTGTATAGTCATAAAGACACCCTTGCCGTAACAATTCAAACAGAGAAATATTGCGGACAAAATTGGATGTAACATTATCATAAAGTCTACAATGGAAACTTGTATGTTAAAAATCAATATGTAATAATAAAAACATTCTGTGAGAAATTCATGTGAAATTCATCTTTCTTCATTTGTTATACTTATCGTTACTTCTTTTTAATGTCATGTCTCTTCAGGATGTCAGTGATCATGTTTCTCCATAGAGTTCTTTACTTTATTACATGTGAATTGCCATGATTTCCTGAGAAAGACAGTGAAATGGTTTCTCGTTGCCTTCTCTATGCTTGATATTCAAAATTACCCTGCTCTTTGACTGGTTGCCACTCAATACTGGAAAGCTCTGTCTACCCTCCTATTTAACCTATAGCTGGTGGGAGAAGAGGTGTATTCATGTCTTTACCAAGGGAATTTGTGTGAAATTGAATGTGACTGACTAGTCAGGATTTTGAAGTCAGCATGTCAATTCCATTATATGCACTGATAACTACACTACCCTAAAATATAGAAGCCTGATCTTCTAAAATTAGTATCTTAATCTTTTATTCAAAATGACTAAGTATTTGCAAGTGCTTAGCATATTTAACCTTGTGCCAGAATTGGCTTCAAATAATTTAAAAACAGAATTTATTATAAATGAGATAAGTGCGGAATGACACACTTGAAAAAAAAAAGCAATGCAAAGTAATAAAAATAATAATAATAAATTCCCTTTGGATGTGGAATAAGAAGATGAGGCCCTTGTTTATTTATGAGTCAGGAAAATAAGAGCAAAAAAAAAACAGAGGTATATTTACCAAGGTAAATTGGTGTTGCTATGAGGTAACCAGCTGTTAAGGTAAAAGCAACCCGAACAGAATTCTGTAGAGACTTTTCCTTCTTCTTTGAGACTTGATGGCACTAATATAAATAGAATTCAAACTTGGAAGGTATGCCAGTCATTCAACTAAGGCTCTATCTTTTATCTATTTTATTTATTTGCCTCTCTATTATTATTAGTAGTAGTACTTGAGTCCTGGTAAAGGCCAAGTTTTCAGATGCTGATTTTCAAAATAGTCTCCTCCTTTTAACAGACTGATGAAATATAATTTTTTACTGTCAAAAGTCAGTACATTAGACATTAACATCTATCTGTGTGTTCAATGGATGAGATAATTGCAAATTTCATTCTAGTATGTGGTCAGTGTTCAAGCTCAGGTAAAAATCATCTATGTACATTGATTACTTGTAAGTTTTACAATATCATTCTAGTCACTTGAGATCATGAAACTTTAGTGACTCAAGCTGTGCCTTGTTGATGGTTGACAATTTGAAGCATTTTTTCTCTGTCTGGATAGCATAGGCATTTAGCACTTTAATTTACTGCTTGGGTAGGTGTTTGTCTTTTATTTTTTCTTAGTTTGGTATTTTTTTCTTATCTAAGGTTTTAAGTCCTTTGGCAGGTTGTCTGCTGGTTGCACCAACATTTTTGTAGTATCTGAATATATATATATATATATATATATATATATATATATATATAGAGAGAGAGAGAGAGAGAGAGATAGATATATATAGATATATATACATATGTGTATATATATATATGTGTGTGTGTGTGTGTTTGAGTGTGAATGTGTATTGTATATTTAGGCAGCAACCTTTCTTTTATACATGTTTCATCAAATGTAACAGACAAGGAAAATTTTTCTAGTGTTCTAACAGTTTTTCTTTTATGAGAACTAAGAGTGGATAGAAATTGACCGTAGTGATTACTGCCCCAAGCACTTTTGGTCAATTCATTAACCATTTTCATGGGTTCATTCTTAGTAGATTTTTCTGTTTATATTCTAATCTGTGTTGTAAAGGGGTTTATGCCAACTCTCAATATTTCTTGCTTTGAAATGAGCCAGAACATGTCAGGAATGTTCTGAAAGAACTTCAACATATAATTACTACTATTCCTACACAATGCAGCTTAGAATTACTACTACATCTATACAGTCACATCATTTTCATAAGAAGAGGCAAATGATTCTATGGTCCTAAACCTAGGCCCTTCATTGACAAAAGGCCTGCAAAAGGGTATTATGTATGTTTTAAATTTTAAATGTTTTTAATTAAAATTACTTGATGTTGCTTATTAGTGCTGATTTGGTTACATTTAAAAAAAATGCCTGTAGGTCTTGGAAAGAACCACCCTTCTTTGATCCTTGTGTACTGGTGCTACAGAATCACAAAGAACTATACAAATAACAGAAACTACAGCATTTGTGGATTTTTAACAACAGCAAGAACTAAAAAATGGATAGCACATGTAACTCAAAGAGAAAATAATGATGTAATCAAGATGTTGGCATTCCACACTACTAAAAAAAGGTTAAGAAGGAAGCTCCTAGCAATGCTGTAAAGAGCTATAACAGTTACTGGACTTGAGAAATCTATTTTCCTGAAAAATTGTTTTAATAAAAAGTTTTTATGAATTTTAACTGAAAGTAGCACTAGCTGGTCAGTCAATTAATGTTAAATATTTCTTCATAAGGAAATAGCTACCATTATTATTGTCCTCATCTTTGTTATTATTGAGCTAGCAGATTAAATCATTTGTTCATGAATTTGGTATTATAGTAATTTCTGGTCTGTGTAGTGCAGATTCAGACTCAGTGAAAACAGGATGAGCAATAACTGAGCAGTACTAAATAAGAACAAGATGAGATATCAGCATAGACAGCAGAACAAGAACAATCTAACTCTGTACATTGAATAAAGTGTTCAGTACAAGTTTATTTCAATCAAAAAGCACCTGATGAAGGCTGGAGAGGACAGCAGCCAAAATATTTTGGTAACAACAACAAAAAAGATGAGAACAATAATCCAAATGTAAATAGTGTAAATAATGATAACTCCTCATCCCAGAAATTCAGACAGATAATATCCTTCATTGTCAATATACTTAATACTTCTTATCAGAGGTTACATATGTTGAACAATGTTCAGTGAAAATATCAGATCAAAATTCATCTATGTGTCAGGCTTCATACTTATTGATCCACCCTCATAGCTATTCCTCTTATAACTATTTACCTATCCTGGGAGATATCATTTGGTCAGGTCAGGCTCAGGCCAGATACTGGTAACATGTAACCCAGTAGAACCTGTCACATGGATGGGTGGTTGACATCTAAACCAGCTCCCTCATTAGATTTTCTCTGCTGGAGAGGAGGGTAGCATGTCACCTGACAAGATGAAAAACCAGAACTGTCAAAAGATGGATTAACTTGTAGGAGTCAACACACACACACATTATATATATATATATATATATATATATATATATATATATATAAAAATATATGGATATAAATCCGACAGTATGAAAAGAAAAAATACAGAAAAAACAAAATTCTGAATATGCATTATTAATGTTAAAATAAAATTAAGTTCCGGACGTTTAATTCTATTTAAGAAAATCTTCATTTTCATTTAAACATAATTAACATTAAACGTATAACATCGTCTTTTATTTTTAATTATTTATAAGTTATAATTCAGAATTTTGTTTTTCTGTATTTTTTTTCATATATATATATATATATATATATATATATATATATAGGTACTACCGAAGAAACATGATACATAAAGTTTAAAATGAATTTTTAAAAATGAAAAATCTTTATTGAAGCTCTTATTTTAGTTTTAACTTCAGGCTGATTAAATTTAATATTTCCATTAAGCAACATACTTTGCTATATTTCAAAACATTTAAATTAATTGAAATGAAGTTTTTTATTTTGAAATTTCTACAATGGCTGATTTTAGCCATATTTGAGACCCATCCTAGCCTTTACACACAGTTATATATATATATATATATATATATATATATATATATATATATAAAATGGCTAGGATGGGTCTCAAACCTTGAATGGCAACCTTCCTAAAGATGGTGTCGTGGTAAAAACACTGTGTACTTGATCTGTCATATGAGTGTGGGCATCAGAAAGAGAACCTGTCCTTGCCTCAACAAATATGGAATTGCCTCATTATGACAAAAATCCTTTGTCAAGCAGGACGCACCTTGTTTTGCGTGAGGTTATTCCTGGTCTTACCGAAAAAAACATAAAAAACAAACAACAACAACACAGCTATGTAGGCTCTCAAAATGATCCATATTGTGCAATTTCTTTAATTAGTAAATAATTAACTGAGAGTAGTTCTGGCAACTTTGAAGTCGAGATACTTTATTTAAAAAAACAAAAAACAAAAAACGCCGACAGGAGACGAGGATATATGATTTGAAAAATGATGAAGTATAGCACAACAATCTCTTTGATGACGTATGGAAGCCGAAAATACTCAGCATACACTGAACTATTTCACTGGAAACCAGAAAAAACTGATCTTAGATATATAAATAAATAAAATAAATAAATCCTAAGTACGTAAAGCGACCAATAAAACTAAAAGTTCATTACTAAAGAAAAAGTAAAGAATTTTCGTTGGTCTTTCTTTTTTTTTCTTTTTAGTTTATTTATTTTTTAACTAAACTTGCATTAAAAATGAAAGTACGCAATAATTCAACCTGCCCTCTTACTTAAATTGAGTTTGTTTAATTGTTTTTGTAGGTATGTGTATTTATTTTTTTACTTCTTAAAAATCGATTTTAAAGGGTTTTTGTATGAATGGGGCCTATCGTTTTTTTTTAAGTCTAAATTCAAACTAAAAGAGACTTACAAAATTTCTCATTGCTTAAGGATCAAATTTGAAAGTAAAAGCAACAGTGAACGCTTTGACGATGTCATCTCAGATATTCGCAAGGATGAGTCATTCACCCGCGAGGTACTGAGGAATAACTGCGAAAAGTAATGAACGAGGCAGGTGGTAAGGCTTTCTCTTTATCTCCTTTACCCCATGAGGGTTTAAGTATAGGCCAAACCAATGCTGGACCTTGTCGTTGTCCATTCCTAACGCTTTACGGGTTTGGGCTGGCAAGGCAAACTTGGAATCTGGTTAAAAATAAATAAATAAACGCGACAAAGGCAATGAATAAAGACGTAGAACGCTGACAGCGATAATGCGAAATGCAGAACTAAAAAGTGGAATTGGCCTGGTGGAGACGATGACGGGTAAGAGAGGAAAAAAAATGAGACAACGTTGTTGGGGTGCAGAGAGGGGAGAGAGAGATCAGTTTACTTTATTACACTCACTAGGAGAACTGCTATCTTTTCTTCTTATTCCCCCACACGCATCTGGTTGTAGGTATCATTGATTAAAAATAGTGAGCCAACGAGAAATTTACCACTAAATAAAAAAAAATAAATAAATAAATAAACTACACTCAGGTAATTCGCAATCTTCCTTCTTTCAAGTGCTGTTTGATATCAACGAAAATGTTAAAAAAAAAAAAAAAAATCGCCACTTGATCAATGGCGGATGCATCAAATGTAAAATTATCGGGGAGGGAAGGTGCTATAGAAGGCACAGTGAAGAAGAGGATGAAAAAAGATAAGATGTACAGTACACTACAGGTTGATAGATTTTAAAAAGTATTGATAAGAAGATTCATAGACAAGCTAAAACAGTCAATGAAATCCTACTTCCAAGTAAAAGTCTCCACTCAGATTCTTTGGTTACTGCTCCATTCATGGCGGCAAAGAATTTTTGACTTTTAATTTAAAGTAATTAAAACAAAAACGTGTAGAATCAAAAATTATGTTGGATTTATATTCGGCGCTACTTAAATAGAGTAGTAGTCCATTCGTCAAAAATAAGGGAAATTTTTTTTAGAAATAATTTTTGTTTTTTAATTTTGTAGATTAGCGTTAAAGTTTTAGTCTCAAGTCAGCTGAAACTTTTTCGTTTACGTTTTTTCCAAACAAATTTTTTTCTAATAATTAAAAAAAATAAATAAAATAAAATAAAAAAAACCCTGATATTCCATGTTTAATTAAAGAACAAAAATTTTCATAAATTAATATAAGTATACCTTTGTTTATTCTTCATTTATAAATAATTATTATTCCCTAACGTTTGTGCATGAGCTTTCTCTGCCAAAAGTTTTTAAAAAAAGTTCAAAAAGAAAAAAGTGAAACATACACAGATATTGAAATACTGATGTAAGCACAGTTTCAAACTTGACATTTGCAAAAATGATGATTTAGTTCAGATAACTCTTTTAAAAGTCATGGGATGATTTTATACTGTATTTAACAGAGTCCGCCTTAAATCACAAAGAAAAAAAAAGACTATTTTTCTATTCTGACAAATTTTGTAGCTTGAGGAAGATCTAATTAATGCTAATAGGTAATATACAAAAATTATTCCCCCCCCCCCCCAAAGAAGAAAAATAATAAATCCCCTATTTTTTACAAATGGGCCAGTCTACTTAAGTAAGGACTTTTATGCCAATTCGGTTTTCATCTGTCATTGGTGTTTCCACTGGAGATCAAGTGACAGCATGTCACTTCATAACTGCAACACTTTTTTTTTTTTTTCTGATTTTAATAATACTGTCATCTGTGTTGTTTCAAATCTTCCTCAGATTCTAAATTCTTTTTTGAAATTTTTTTTGGAGCTATACTTGGAATAGAAACCAAGTACAATCATTGTCCTCATATGCCACAAGTTTTAATTTCTATGCTGAGTTTGAATAATTTTCTAGCTTCCTTCTATTTTTGTTAATTGTATTAACATAACCTAACAGGAGTAAAGGAGCCTATATTGGTTGGTGGAGAGATAAGTGCAGTCTGGTTACAGGATTTGTCTATTATTTACACTGTTTGGACTGTTGACCTCATCTTTATTGCCATATTCATGATGTTTCAGCCGTTGTACACTCCAGCTTTCTTCAGGTAATTGGAATTGCGAACAGAATCTTTTATCCACCGGGATAGATTGTTCTAGTTCCATGTGCCATGTCTCTTCAGGATGTCACAGTTATCTCCCTTTAATTCGATTCTCCAAATTTTTGTTCAACATAGCAGTAGCATGTACTGAACTCACTTCTCTTTGGATCAAGTCACTGTATCCAACCAATGCTTTTATCCACTGGGCCATGTGTCCTGAAGAAGGCCAGAGCATACAATGTCCAAAACATTGTGAATATGGCAATAAAGATGAGGACAACAGTCTGAACAATGTAAATAATTACAATACCTCATCTCAGAAATATAAACAGAAGTTTTTGTCTAAAGAAATTTAATAAACAATGACAGGTGTCAGAGGGTCATAAAACTGTTTATGGCAGGGGTTGTGAAATGTTTCTGACCAGAGACCCCTTTTGTTTCTCTTCCTTCCCCAGCATTCCTTGTTTAAAATATCTTTGAACCTTAAAACTCGCACTGATGTTGGTAATTAAAATGTTAACTAAAATTTATGAAAAGTTAAGAAATTTGGATCAGGTTCAGAATTTTTCCCCAAATATTTAAGAAAATATATTAAACATTGAACAGAAATGCATAACCACTACTAACATTCAACTGTACAACTGTACTTACTAATTAAATTAAATAAACTAATATTGCGATCATACCAATCAGGTCAAGTGACCTTCATAATCATAAACTCTATTTTACAGTTAAAGATTAAAAAAGGGAATTGTTATCTGAAAATCAACTGGGAACATTAAAAAAAAAGATGCAGTACTCAATGTAGCATTAAATAAATCTCATAAAAATAAGTTAAAAGCTACTTGAATAGATGAAACTAAGGCTTTTGATTCTGTTGATTGTTGAGCTCTTTCATCTGCACCGAAGAGTACAACATATATGTACACTAACTAAAATTCAGCTCAGTTTCAATTGCACACTGACCACCATTTGACCCCTTGACTATCATTGACACGATGGAACTCTTCACTGATCCCTAGGAGGTCACTCAACCTCATTTGGCAACACCTGGTTAATGGAAATAAATGATAACAAAGACTTGTTTATTTTTCTCTACAACCAGTCAATATAATAGCACAGAATGAACAGGAAGAAAGATGGAAAAATAATTGATTCACTACTCAACAGGTAGCATACTCAGCCATGTAAACTTACATTATTTTTTACACTTATTTTTACCTATGACAAGGCCCTCAAGGTAGAGGGTTACTGAATAATGTGGCAGGAGTGTAAGAAGAGGTAAGAAATGCAGTTTATGAGATTATGTAGGAGAGATAACTTTTAACCCTAGACATGGAGTGATTAGGAAAACATCCTATTGGGAGGTTCTTCTACAAAATGGCAGTTCTAGGGATGAAGCTATCCAAGTGGAACTTCTTTTTTACCACTGGTATATGAAGGGAATGAGAATTATTTGTACCTGTGTATGTGGTATGGTGGGTCTTAGCTGCAAATGTCAGGACTGGTAGAACTAAGGAATGTAGCTTGTCAGCCCATTTGCCATGGAAATAGTGATAGAGTAATGAAACACTTGCAATGTTTCCTCTGTGGGGAAAAAACGATCATAGGGCGGAAAATAATTTGTCACCTGCAAGGTAATGTAGATGCTTTTGAACTCTATCCAGTAAGTTAAGTGAGGACTAGGCAACTCCAACCCAAAGATGGTAGCAATATGCCATTTTTGATCTCGTGTATAGATAGAACATAGCAGAAGGAGTCAGATTCTTTTGTTGAGTGGTATAAAGAACTGACCATTTTCCCAGCATCTTTAGATTGTATATATGAGTTCTACTTGAGGTCTGGGGTGAGCTTGAGTCCCAATAGGTGTTCAAGACAAGACTTTTTACAGTGTGGTGATCCTGAGAAAATTAAAAGTCCTACTAGGATTCATTATTGGTGGATACATTTTTAACAACATAATATCAGGTCATCCCATAAGTTCTGTCCGAATTTTAACTTTTTGTTAAAATGAACAAAATTTAAAGAGTATTTTATAATGTCTAATGGAGCTGAACATTATTTTTATGTTTAGATGCATTTAAACAGATCAAATTTTATTTCAGAGAACAATAAAATTAAATTTCGTTTGATTAAAACCCTGCTAATATGGAAGTACCCAAGAATCATTTGAGGCACATAATGCTTTATGAGTTCAAGAAAGGAACTCAGCAGCCGAAGCTGCTAGAAACATTCACTCAGTTTATGGAGAGGAATGTGTGAATGAAAGAACTTGCAGAAGATGGTTTGCAAAATTCAGAGGTGGATATTTCACCCTTGAAGATGAAGATTGATCCGGACATCCAGTTGAGTTTGATGAAAAGCTTCTTGAAGCAGCCCTTGAAGAAAATCCTGCTTTATCAGTTGAGGAATTGGCAGTGGTTCTCAGTTCAAACCATACAACTGTTCATCGTCATCTTCAACAACTTGGAAAAGATACTAAACTTGAAAAATGGGTGCGTCATGAATTGTCTGAAAACAACCTCAAATCCCGAGTTGACATCTGCTATTCTCTCGATTCTCGCCAACTTGTTTCACCTTTTTTGGATAGACTTGTGACTGGTGACGAAAAATGGATCTTTTATCGAAATGTTAAGCATCGTAGACAGTGTCTTGGTAAAGGGGAATGACCCCAGCCACAGCTGAGAAGGGAACTTCATAGGCAAAAGGTTCTTCTTTCAATCTGGTGCGATCGCTAAGGAATAACCCACTTTGAATTCTTACGACCTAATGCAACAATTAATGCTCAAATATACTGTCAGCAATTAGAGCATTTGAACCAAGCTTTGAGGAAAAAAAGACCTGCTCTAGTGAATCGAAAAGAGGTGATGTTTCATCAGGACAATCGTGACCCCACACAGCAAGAATCCCGTCACACAAAAAGATTGAAGAACTTGGTTGGGAGAAAATTCCTCATCCACCTTATTCTCGATCTTGCTCCTTCAGACTACCATTTGTTTCGTTGCTTACAGAATCATTTGGAAGAAACAGCTTTTGTAACACAGGAAGAGGTTAAAACTGACATTTGTGAGTTCTTCGAATCAAAGCCAAAAGAATTTTACAGTAATGGAATTAGTAAGCTTGTTAATAGATAGAAGTAAGTCATAGATAATCAGGGAAAATACATTGTTGATTGAATCTGTAATTAAATGTAACATTTGGTCACTTGTTTTCTTTATTCAAAATTTGGACAGAACTTATAGGATGACCTGATATATGCAGCTGATAGTGTTGATAGCAGGCATAGAAAGGAAACTACAGGAATCCCTACAGAAGGTAGCAAAAGAAAGAAGAAAGGAAGACTAAACATCAATTGTAAGAATAGAGAACATTTGATTGTCAGCAAAGTGAAAAGCCCAAGATGCAAACTATGAATTAGAGGCACTAAAATCAAGCAAGTAAAAAAATTGAAATATTTAAGAAGTGTTGGAAAATGTGACACTGAAATCCAAAGGCTCATTGAGATAGTGAAAGATGGCTTCCAAAAGCTAAGAAACAGGAAAGTTTCATTAGAAACAAAGAAAAACATATTTAACTTTTATGTAATATTGGTCCTCCTATATTCCTATAGTGAATGCTGGACAATTTCATCAGAGATGAAGAAGAGACTTGAGGCAACAGAAATATGGTTCTACAGAAGGATGCTGAGAATACCATGAATGGAACATTTAAACAAGGACAAAGTTTTAGAGAAAATGGAAACAAAAAGAACATTTCAGTTTAGAACCAGAAAGAGACAGTTGAAATTTTTAAGGCACATAACAAGGAAAGAGGGTTTGAAAAATTTGATACTCACAGGATATTTTGAAGGCAAAAAAGGTAGAGAGGAAAGCAGTGAATAACTTACCTAATGAACTTGTGTAAATGGTTGGCAGAACAAGGATTAGAAGAGAGAGAGTGAAAAGACAAAATTTATTAAGAGCTACAAAGGATAGGAAATTTTGGAGAGCTGTGTTTGCCCACGTCTTGAATGGACATGGCACATAGAAGGTGATTTGTAAGGGCATTAGGTTACCAGTTTGTATCAGTGTTGATAACTTGTTGAAGAGGGATATGTTATTTAGTGATGTGTATTTATGTAAATTACAAATTTATGGTTTTGTTAGCCAGTTTGTTGTATTATTAATTGTTGAATGAATATATATTCTTATATTGTGTGTATTGTGATATGTGATTTGCTATTCACTGGGGACTAAGAAGTCCTGTGGAGGAGAAACAAAAAAAGAGAGAGAAAGATCAGGTCTCCTTTTCATTAAATACTGCTTTATGCAACATCATCTAGTGGCCACTAGTATAAGTTTAGTATAAGTTACTTGACTGACAGGGTGGGGTAATCCCATATATTAATTATAAGTTTATAAAAGTCTGGTATTAATTATAGTTTTCTTCCTATAAGCCATTAATGCTCACTATCTCATTTTTGGGACTCTGGGAATTAATAGGTCGAGGAGAATGCAAAGCATTGCCAATATATATTTGTATTATCATAGTATCACTAGACTAAGCAGTGCAAAATGGATTCAGCACCCAAGAAATATAGGATTTGAGGTCTAGATCATGAATTTCTGATAAATACAAGGAAAGTTATGTCAAGAACTAATATTTGGTGCCAAAAATGGGTAACGATCAATTTGATGTATGAAAAGAAGTGAGTACATTTTAAATATCTACACAAGAACAATTTTCTTGTATTTCGCAGGTTTTTAATATTTGCAAAATTACACCAAAATGTAGAAAAAATGCTGTCTTGTGCAATTTTTGTTAGTGTTATTCAAAGTTGTTGGGGTCAGAGACAAAAAGCAGGCAAAATATGACAGAAAAATTATGTTAATTTGATTGAATTTTGTATTGTAGGGCCCTAAAATCCACTTGATATAGGTCATTTTTGAAAAGGAGTGTCAAGTTAAACCTGTTTGTCACTTAAAATATTCATTTCAACAAGATTCCAATGACTTCCCTCACAAAAAGGTGATAGAAAAGGTAACTATCTAGAACTGATCATCAAAAAACAAATGATTAAACATAGGTGAATTTTGATTCAATCCATTTGATCAAGAATTGACAAATACTTTAAGTTGGGACAAATTTAGACCAGTTCTGAAATTGTCTGCTTTCAGACTTGAAATAGGACATATCAGTTGGAAAATGTTCCAAATATACCAAGTGTTTGCTTGCAAGCCCATTGTGAATTCCATCTTTCTTAATTCTTAATGTGTAGTCACACACAAACAATAATTATCCAAGTAAATTTCAAAGATGCATCTAAGATTTTCCTAACATTGTGTAAAAGACAGTATTAGAGCTATTGCATCAGTTTAATACTTCTCAACCTTGACAATATAACATGTTTGTTTATATTTTTATATCCCAAATCACTACTAAGCAGCTTATCATATAACAAACTCAGCCTTATTCAAGATAAAGTACTATTATGATGGACTTAGTAGCAAATGATTGGTCACTTGTACTTATGTACACCAGAGTGAAAAAAATACTTTAACATATAGTCAATGCTAAATACCACTAAAATGATGATATACCACATCTGATGGTATACAAAGCCTTTCTCAGTAGCATTTAATATTATATTATGATTTAATTCGGTCAAATACAATTACTAGTAGTCTATACCAGCGTTTTTCAAAATTTTTTTTTTACTGCAACCCACAGCAATATCACATTTTGCATTGCAGCCCATTATACCCAAATGTAATAAATCAAAGACAAACTCAGTTCATTATGTTCATCTATTTAGCATCGACAATTTATATATATATTTCTTATGATCCGCACATATTGGAATTGCATATATCCATTTGTATTATCTATTTGTATAAATATAAAATTATTACTTTTAAAAAAGCTATCCGTTCTTAAATTTTGCTGAAACAATAACCAACTCAGCAAAACTTTTGAGACTACAAATGAATACAACACATCAACTTACTACCACAGTAAGAATGTACTAGTACTCAACTTCAACATTGAGTCGGAAAATTCACTTTTAGTCCTGACTTCAGATGCAACTGAATTATTCAACAATCTTAATGGCTTTCACTGGTCACAAAGACAAATGCACTGCACACCCTTGTAGCTAAGTTTTAGTGTGAGATTTCTTTATGATAGAGAACTGACAACAATGATTTCGTCAAACAAGAAACATAAACTCAGTGAGAACAGACTATATATATATATTTTAAAAATTAAAATATAATACAAGCTTACCTTGGTGGAAAACTAGCAACATTTAGAGTTGTTTATATCTTGAACTTTGCTCTCACCTGTATATTTTTTCTTTTTTTTTCTTTCTTTTTTTTTCTTTCTTTTTTTCTTGTAACCCACAGTTTGAAAAACCCTAGTCTATACCATCTGAGTAAATATGAGTCTACCAGTTATTTCAATTTTACATACAAAACCCGAAAGACAGTTTTTAAGAATTCTTCTATGCTAGGTTGGTGTCTTCTGATTGAAATGAAAGAATAAAACTGTGATTTTTTGTCTTAAAGCAGTTTTGTTCTTCCATTCTTACCAGAAGACACCAACCTAGCACACAAAATTGAAAAATTACCACTTTGTCTCATTTCTCTACTTTTGTTTGGATTTTGTATTCTACTAACATGCACACACACATATTTTATATATATATATATATATATATATATATATATATATATATATATAAAGACAAAAGTAAGACTTATCTTAGCCAATGTGTTTTCGTCCACTGAGGGACTTTATCAAGGCACTTGCTTTGATAAAGTCTCTCACAGGATGAAACATGTTGGCTCTTTATTCATATTGTCCTTTTACAGATATACTCTATCTGAAATTTTTACACACACACACATTATAAAAAAGGGTAATATGAATGATAAGTAATGTTTTCTGCTGACATGAGGTGGAAAAGCTATATTGAATCAACTGCTAGGTCTGCTGCTAGGAAAGTTGGTTCATTGTATCGTGTGAGACAATTTTCCTTGCCAGAATGTATCTTACATATTTATAAATATACCACTCCACCTTGCTTTGAATATTAGTGCCACATCTGGCCTGGTGCTCCTGCTACATATTTAGTAATTCTTGATAAAATTCAAAGAAGAATCTGCAATGCTATTTGTCCTGACCTGGAATTTCAGTTTCAGTCACTTTCCCAACACAGTACTAGATTGGCAGTAAGGTCCCATCATTTTACAGTTGAAATGGTGAGGTATAACTGTAAGTACTAGGCTAACAGTTTCTTCCATTGCACTTCTCAGGTGTGGAAATTTCTTCCAGCTTTTGCTTTTCAGCCGACTTTGATCATCAAAAATTTAAATGCAATGTCAATTGTTATCTTCTGCCTTTTTAATTCTTGTTGGTCTTCTTTCTTTCCTTAATAGTGTTTTTTGCTCATATTCTCTAACACTCAGTAACCCCTTGCATCTTAATAGTTTTATTGCCTTGCTTGGGTGAAATGATTAATATATATATATATATATATATATATATATATATATATATTTTAAAGAATAACAGACCACCTTAAGGTTCCATTATAATAATTTATTTCAGAGCCCTTTTAAGGACATGAGATCATCAGATAGCACTTCCATAAATGAATTCATTTTTGGAAGTGCTATCTGATGATCTCGTCCTTTTAAAAGGGCTCTGGTGAAATAAATTATTATAATGAAACCTTAAAGTGGTCTGTTTTTCTTAAAATATTAGCTCTGGATTTACATTGAGTTCTCAGGATTTCATCCTCCTTGGGATTACCCATACGGATTACCAAGTTTTTCATAACTATATATATATATATATATATATATATATATATATATATATATATATATATGTATGTATATATGTTTTATTATTTAAAGATTATTTATAGTGGATACCTATGTTTGAATAGATGCTCCATTTATTTATTAACAGTACATTTATTTATTTTTGTCTACTGGCCTGAAGAATCAGAGAAAGATTTGTGTTGATTTGTGTTATTCTACTTTGCTTGATTTGTGACACACTCCATAGTTGGGTTGGTATATGCATGTCAGATCTAACAATGGTTTCTCCTGCTAAGGAGGACATAAGTTCAAATCCAGATGGAGAGTGCATACTTTTCTTTAACAACATTTTTCAAATATTCAAGCCAGTAGACAAAAATAAATGTACGGTTAATAAATAAACGGAGTGTCTACTCAAATATGAGTAGACACTATAAATAATGTTTAAGTAATAAAATCTGTTGGATTAATAAATTAAAAATCCATTACTTCTAAAGAAATATAAATATTATATATTTCTATGTATAAAACAATCTTCAAATCCCAAAAATCACCCTTAAAAATTGGGGATCATCTTATACTACAATTCTAAAAAACTAACCTTAAGTTCTGACTGGGTTGCCTGTAGGCTAACCTTGACCTCAGTACGATAAGCAATAACATACATGAAAAAACTCACATTATCAAATAACTGATAAGAAAAGTAATAAAACCATTTCTACTTTATATATTACTGGCAAAACTTCATAATAAATTACCTATTTGAAGAATAATTACATATCAATGAAATCAACTTGTACCCATGCAAGCTCAGGTGAGAAAATGTAAACATCAAATTATGATTGTGAATAAGAAAAAATGTTGAAAGTGGGTCGTACTATTATCATACTGTTATTAGCAATATTTTGTGATACTCGATGAAGTATAAGTAAATGGCCATTAGTACACCAGGCTGTTTGTAACTGTTTAGATATAGGAAAAGAAGAAGCAGGAGAATCAGTATTCCCAAAAGATCCCGTGATGAAATATAAACAAAACAATGGTTTACCTCTGGGGGATGCGTGTAGGAAAAACATGATATAGAATCTGTTTTTTCATTTTGTTTATTTTGAATTGCTAAGGATACAGTAAGTAACAACATTTCCAATAACATCATCTTTATATAATCAATAAGTAGTCATCTTATACTACAGATATAGCATAGATTCATGAAAATTTGTTATATTTTTTGGCCTTTAAAGGTCACCTTATATGCGGAAATACATTTCATTAAATTGTTGGTTGGATTTATTAAAACTGCTTTAATAAGGAATTCTAGTATTATATCAATCTAACCAATTTCAAAAACCAGTTTACACAATTTTGATTTAGTTTTATAATTATTTCTCGTGAAAATTAATTTAGTGTAAAATCTCACTTAAAATTGATGCATATGCAATATGTAGGAATAGAAAGGAAACAGGTAAAGATAGATGAAGTAGCTACAGAGATGTCTGTGGAGATGCATATGTATTGTGAGATTCAAACTGGAGCAGCTAAATTTAGGATGACGCAGAGATATATTTAGGCAGAGATGGATTTTGTAAAGTAAAAGAAGATTGCATCCAAAAAAAGTAAATAAGGCTTTGAGCACTGATGACTTCCATTGTTTCTTCTTCTTCTTCTTCTTCATCTTCGTGATAAATAGCAGAAAATAAGATAAACAAACAGACTGATTCAACCATCACTAAAGGCGCTGGAAAAATAATCGGCTTCTCATACCATTCCAGAAAGTACCCGACTGCACCTGCTAAGCTCTATCTTTATAAGAGTTGGATCAGACCTAAAATGGAGTATTGTTGCCATATCTGCACTGGAGCTGCCCCATTCTCACTTCTCTAACTTTGACATAGTTCAAAAGCATTTACACATGTATACAGTGGTGAACTATCTTCATTCCACTGGTGAAAAGGAAGTTCCATTTGGAAACTTTATTCCCAAGGGCCACTGCTTTGTAGAACAGACTCCTGTGAGGTTGCTTTCCCAACCATTACAGTCTTAACCTCTTTAAGTCTAGAGTCAATCGGTATCTATCCTACATAACCTAATAATTCTTATATCCATATAAAAAACCCATTCATTAACCAACTACCTTGAGTGGCTTTTGGACCTTGTATAAGGCAAACAATAACATAAAAAATGCCTATGATAGATAGACAGAAAAATTTGGAAATAGAAAGATATCAAGTAAGAAGAAGAGACTGATATAGTTAGTTAGAAAACTGTTAGGCAAATTAATAACAAATTGGAAAAAAAAGGTTTTGTGTGATGTGTTTCATCCTTTAAGACTTTAGCTGACTAAAGTAATGGAATTATATATGTGCCAGAAGGAGTATTATAAAAATGCAAGCATTAGTTATAATTATATGCATACAGGAAATGCTAATAATGTTGGAACCAAGAAATTAAAACATTTTTTAGATGTATGTAGTCTAGCTACCATATAGTGATTTTCCAAGCATAGCTTGCATGTGACACAAGGCCAAAAGTAAGGGGCAACCAGTGAGGATTGAACTCACTACTCAGTTGTAATTGTTCTAGTGAGACAAGCTTGCTAACCATTACACCACCTAGTGGTGCCTGATCTATCTACTGTATATACTCGACTATAATGTGAATTTTTATGATCAGTTTTTTTATGCAAAAAAAAAAAAGCAGATTGTGCTATACATTGGTATTTTTTTGAAGAGATTAAAAATCTTGCATTTTTGGTGACACGTTGCACTATGCACAGGTAATTTTTTTGAAACATGTTGATAATATGCAGAAGTCATTTTACTCACAAATCAACCATGGTGAAATTCAAACACAGGTTTTCATGATCGGAAAGTGAACATTCTAACCACTCTACTATGCAACCATATAAGAAGTGTGACCATTGATGTCAATACCAATTGGTAATAGTGTGTTTCATGTTTTAATGCAATCTTCAGGCTAAGATTACATTCAAGCATGACTGTCACCACTCTGTGTTGATATCAGTGTCCACATTTTTCTTATTTACACATACTCTATCCGGGATATTGAGCACTTTTACCCAATAAATATAGCATACCATAAAATTATATTTTAACACACACACATACATTATGGATATGACATTTTGTAAAATATTTGATTTCTTGTATCATAATTTGATGAACTTTTTTTTGTACAGTATTTACATTAGTCGGACTATTGTCCTCATCTTTGTTGCCATATTTGTCACAAATGTTTGGCCGTTGTATGCTCCGCCTTCTTCAGGTGGTTGGAATTTTAACTGAACCCTTTATTTCGATCACTGGGGTAGACTGTTCTAGTTCCACGTGCCATGTTTGATGGATGTCAGTTATCAGTTATCTCCTGCTAATTTTCCCTCTGAAAGTTCTCCACTGCCTTAACCAGGTATTGAACTCACCTTCTTTGGGTCTGTCACTGGATCTAACCAACCCCTTTATCCACTGTGCCATGTGTCCTTGAGGACAGACTCTGAACTTTTTTTGTTTAAAAATGATGAAGAAGGGTTAAATTCAGTTTATTTAAAAAAAATGTCACCCCAACACAAAATTTCTAAAATCATATATAAGTATAATAGAGCTTTCTGGAGCCTTCTAGAACTTTATGAAAACTTCTAGAACTTGTTTTTGTTTATTTGTAGGTTTGTATGTTATGCTATAGCTATAAACTGTTAAATGTGTTAAAAATATATAAGTACTATCCAGTTACATCATTAGCAAATTGAAAAATAATGCTTCTGAAGTATTTTATTTCTTTTACCTTTATTGTGTTGATGGCAAAATCGAATTTTGAGTTTGGGGGTGACCTTTTTTAAGAAGTAAAACAAATGCCTTTTTCATTACTTTTGACCAAAAGTTCATCAATTTACGACACAGCAACATAGGGTTACAAAAAAGGTTATAACTCTAATATATACATATACGTTTCTTTATATATAGTGATAAGTTAATTTCAAAAGTATTTTCATCATGCTTTTTTTTGTTATTAAAAACCTGGGATATACTGAGAACTTTGGTTAGTGTTAGGTGTGTGCAAAAGTTTCCAGTGTTTTTTTTGTTATAGAAAGCAAACTAACAAAAAACCTGGATACCTACTGTGCATTCAATCTTGAGTTTTCCAGAAATAGGAAGTTGATAAATTTTGAACATACTTAATATATAAGGGAGATATCAAGATAAAAAAAAAGTGAGTAATAAAATTGTGCTTTCTTTCACAATTTTCAGTTATCAGAGCAAACTAATTCAATATTTACATATTTCTTGCTTTGAGTAATTCTTAATATAAACAAAGTTATCCAGGTGGAATAGGGAGAGGGGGAAGAAAAGGTAACGAATGTGAAGTATATAGGGAAGCGGCTAAGTGAATCTCTTAATTACTTTCATTTGCTAGATGCTTCATCACCTAACTGCATCATACCATCCTCTATCCCACACATAGTACTACTCCACCCTGATTTAATCTAGAGATTTAGCTGAGTGACCTTTGAAAGTTGTTCTGTTAGCAAAGGTGTGTATCATGTCTCTTCTGGTAAACATGATATTTTTAAAAACCAAATGCATTTCTCATTAGAGAAACAACACAAGACAGCTGAAGCTCCTTACATTAAAATATTAATAAACTATAATTCCTCTTAGCAATGTGTCTATTGCTTTAATGAAGGTACTACCACTGATTTGCTGAAAAATTAATATACCATGATAAAAAAAATGCCCTAAACTTAATAAATCAAAGTTTTATCATCAAAATTTTTGTTATTATTAAGAGGAAAGACCAGAGGATTTTTGATTATTAAATGATATTTTTTCAACCTTCTTAGAATGTTCAAAATTTTAGCCTGGTGTCCAAATATTACTATAGGAAATTTTATTTTGTGGTGAAAAACACATTGATATGAAAATTCTTGCAAAAATCAAATAATTGTTGGATTTTAATTGAACTTTCAGGACTTATTCACAAATGAATGAGATTATTTTAGAAATGTTTTTTTAGAAAATTTTGGTAAAAATATCTTCTTTTTTGTTTCACATCTGTTACCTCCCACTTAATTAATTTTATGAAATTTTGAGAAATTAAATTTTGTGTCACTTAATGACTTGGAGAATTTAAATAAATCATTAATTTTTATTTGTAAAATAGGAACATCAGTTACCGAAAATCTGCACTGAATCATAAAATAAAAAATGCAATAAAACTTAGACATTATTTAATTAGAAAAGATTTTAATTGCTTTTATGAATAACATATGCTTTAAGAAAAAAAAATTCAATGAATAATGAATTTTTACAAGAATTGATTTCATTTTTTAAAAATATTAATTAGAATAATTTGTAAAGTTTTAAATCTTTTAAATTTCTATATTACATTGGGCCAGTTAGATGATATTGTTATTAAGTCAAAGCTATATTTACTAATCATAAATGGAAAAGCTTAGTACAATTCATTGAATACCAATATTTCAAAAAGAATTTTGAAATTTTTTTGTGTATAAACGTGCTGATTTTTGTAAATATGGACGTCCATACATAATATTGTCAACAAATAAGTATGATAACTATAGTAAATTTAAAGCCAAAGTACCTAAAATTCAATAAAACATTGGATTATGAAGAATATTCTCTTAAATTTTTAAGATCAATGAGTAGTAAATTATTTTTTTAAAAAAAAGTCACTGATGTTATATTCCTCATCTAATGTAGAAAAAACATTAGATAAACTTCTGTCTTTCATTCAAGTTTTCAACACCAAAAATAAACAGCTACCGCTATGTTAAAAATGCATTTCTGTGATATTTTAAAGTAAGTAATATTGGTTTCAAATCAGAATAATTAAATTTTAAATCAGGAAATAATCCACAAATAAAATTTCAGAAAAGTATATTTTATTTTTGAATGATTTTTTTAATAAATTATATTGTGATAGCAGATGTCTAAAACTGATGCTAAAATTGGGAATGTTATTGATATCAAAACAAAACCTCCTTCCAGACAATTTAAATTAGTTTTGAAATGCAGCAAAGTATTTTGCTTATTGGAAATATTAACTTTAATCTATTAGCTTGAAATTAAAACTAAAATAAAAGCTTCTAGAAAGATTTTTCCTTTTTAAAAATTCATTTTAAACCTTAGGTGTCACAAATATTTGGAAGTACCTACTTTAATGAATAAAAGAGAAATACAAGAACCAACACAATACAAGAATTGTGGATATTTGATGAAAAGAGCCAGCTTTATGTAAAAAATAAGAACAGTCTTCATTTTAAAAGGCAGCATTATACAATTTTTTTTTACAGTAAATTTCAGCCAATACAAGGCTCAAGAACCACTAAAAGGTTACTGTTAAAATGGTAATGATGAATGAATGTGATATAAATGAAAAAGGTGGTGGTAGGAAGTGAAGATTATGAGGATAAGGAGGACAGATAATGATTGACCCTTGACTTGAAGAGGTTAAGACTTAAGGGTTTAGGATTAATTGATTGATTTTTAAAATTTTTTTTTACAGCTTATCAACCTTTTGCAGGTTTTTTAAAGCCAGAAATATTTTTAGATTGTAAGACATTTTTGGAGATTATAATGATTTACTGATACAAACATTACTAATTAACCCATAGCTGGGGATGGAAGAAGTAGATTCATACCTTTCCCAAGAGTATTTACAAGTGAATATAATGAACCTGACAGAAATTAGAACATGGCTCTCCGATTTGCAATTCTGAGCCATTATCCATTACACCACCTGCACATCCAAACTTACAGCACCTTGTATTCCCAAGTGGTCACCCATCTAAATACTAACCAGGCTTGACATTGCTTAATTTCTGTGATTGTATGAGAACTGGTGTTTCAATGTGATATGACTGTAAACTTTAAGTGTTCAAGAAAGCACCTACATAGGTGTCTGTTCCATGAAGTGGCAGTTCTTGGACAAAAGCTGTTTGAGTAGAATTTTCTCCTTGCATTTGGAATATGGGGAAAATGAAAGTGATTTGACACTATGAAAGTAGCATGTAAAACTGTAAAGACCTGAACTGGTGAAAAAGAGTAGGTCCCTGCTGATCTGTTGTTAAGTTACATCTAGGTTCTTGAGATATTCAAAATGGCTGAATATTTAACAGGAGTAGATAGGTTCACCTATTGCCTGGTTCACACTCCTCTTAAATCTTCTGAACAGGAGTAGAGCTCTATCCCTTGTTTTTTGTTTAGGATTGGGTTTCTAATTTCTTCTACGGTAGTCATGGCCAAACTTTTTGAACAGTGGGCTGCATGAGGTACAGTACATTATATGGCGGGTCACATTACTAAAAGAATTAAGGTATTTTTTCTTTTATTAAAGACACTGTGGCCATTTTTCCAACAAAAGTATCTGCCTTAGAAATGGTTAAAAGTTGATTTTTTTCTTCTTTGAACAAAAAAATTCCTTGTATAATTAAAAAAAATTGAAGTCTTGGTATAATATTTTCACTGATGACAATGTGATTAACACACATTGCTGGAAATGATTTGTTTCTAATTGAGTAGACAAAAATATTTGTTAAAAAAAGGAAAATTTATCATTGACATTTCCTGTTTTTGAAGCAAAAGATGTTTACATGTATGATCTACCTTAGTGAAAATTGCCAATGGTTTAAATTGCTGATGTTACCTTTGACAAAATGTTACAAAATTCAAGAAACATTGTACTTAATCATTGTTTATGTCTGTGGTTATGCATGAGAATGTGCAAATGAGAACAAAAAGAAGCAAACAACATTTTAATGTTATTTTCCACATGAAATTAGGTGTACCATTCAGAAAGCCAATGTGGCCTGTGGGCTGCAATTTGACCATGACTGTTCTAAGGCCTATTCCTTCTCTTTCACTTCCAGTGGTCCCTTGCATCTTGGTGGCATTATCTTCTTGTTTCGATTGGTGCCTCTCATTCTATCTAACTTGAGTGGCTCTTGGGCCTTGTACCAAGTGAACATCATTGTAAAAAAAAAATTCTTGGGAAATGTGTGAGGGTGAGGGAGAGAACAGAAATGAATGGGTCAGCTAGATACCCATCCTCTCTATATAGTGGCTTGTCTCTTTGGTTAAATCATGTTATGCCAAGGAATATGGGATTGGGAAGGTTCGGATAGATCCCAAAAGGTCTTGAGTTCTGTACTGTTGCCACCCTACTGCTCATTTTAAATTTTATATGAAAACTTAGGTGAAGACACTTTATCACTGTCAAGATCCCACACCCACAGTGTTCAAACCACCCTACTCCATTTGGGAATACAAAGTATGGTAAGTTCTGGAATTCTCATTCTGCCATTTTTGTTTAGCATGGAGATTCTGTACCACTCTTATATGATATTGACTTTACCCAATCAGCCACCAATTGGATGTTTTTTCTACTATATTCCTTGTGTAATGTTATGTTAGTAATATCTCAAAAGAATATGAGACTAAGTTTTTTATACTTAAAATAATTGTTTTTTTCACTTCTAGACTGTCAAATCAATCAAGGATATGTGGCTTTTTGTTTTCCTTCAAATATTCAATATTCTTCTTGAGAAAATATAAAGAATTCTGTTTTCTCCCTCATCGGTTGAGTAATTATATAATTTTTTGTCATCTGATTGTATTTTGTGTGTATATTCTAAGTTTAGTTGGGTTCACTTCCTTGTTTATGTTGGTGCATCTATTAACATTTTTGTGGCCCAATTCTGTTTGGTTGCTTTGAGGTCACCTTCTATGTTAACCCTTGAGGTAAGTAGGATTTCTGAAATTCTGAGATGACACCCAGTAGAAAATTTACTTTGGTATTATTAAGGTGAACCCAGTACATATTGGGGTCACCACAGACCAACTCTTCTTATATCAAAGGTTCCTGATGGACATTAAATTTGTTTTCTGATATTTCCTGTTATGAATCATACATTACATGTTGAACCATTTCTTTATCTGATTTTGTTTCTTTTTCTGCTGCACTTACTGCATCAATAAATAATTTGACACAAATAATCTCCTCCCCAGCAGGATTATAATAAATAAGATATTATATAGCCAAGAAAATTAAAATGAACCCAGTTCACTCAATTAACAAAATAAGAAAACAAATAATATATATGACTTGATATATTATATATAAAACTTTGATGGCATGTATGGCTGAATGGTTAAAACATTAGCATTTCCCCTATGATATTCAGGTTTGTATCTCATTATGGTCAATTAGTCAAGAAGGTGACTTAGATATTATCATTCTAGTGAGATAGAAGTTCTTTAACTTTAGTTGCCAATCTATCTTGGCAATATTGTTCTGATGAGCTTTCCTCTTTGGTACCTAGACTTTATGAATTTAAATGCACTACTAGATTGGTGGCAATGTCTCATCATTTTACAGTTGAAATGGCTAAATGTAACCGTAAGTTCTATGCTAACAGTTTCTTCTCTCACACCTCGACTACGGAATTGTCTTCCAGCTTCTTGTTTTCCAGTCAACTTTGATCTTCAAAAGTTTAAATGCAATGTCAATTGTTATTTCCATCTTCTTTCCAGTTTTTTATTGTTCTCCTTAATAATGTTTTCCTTTTTTTCATATTCTCCCACACTCAGTAACCTTGCATCTTAGTAGCTTTAATGTCTTGCTTGGGGTGAAATGATGAAAAAGAAAAACAAAACAAAAACAAAACAAACACGTATCCCACAGCAACCTGGCTACTTGCATGTATGCATCAACTTGAAAAACTGACATGACTGAAATTCTTAAAAATGAAAATTATGTGAGTTTGCAATCTGCCATAGACAGAAATATAGCACAACATAAAGATTTGAAATTGGAAGCTCTCATCATAATAAATATTTTGCTGAATGTTTTTTTGTATTTTCTAAAATCCCAAGATAGGTCATTGTCATCATTCCATTTTCATTTTTATTCATTTGTTTTACTTGTTTATATCTTTGCATTTCACCTGAAGCATTCCATGGCTTTCCTTGGATGTATACTTCATCTTGTGGTATTTTCTTCTTCTTTTGTAAAGACAGTTTCAGACTATAGCATTAAAGATTCCTTCACACAACAGCAATCTATGAGACTACACATATGCTAATTTTCCCAGCATATCTACAAAAGACTGTCAAGATCATTTCTCACTTACAGAAGATCCTTGTGGTTGTTTTTGCTTCACTGAGCACAGATACACACACGACAGTGAATTCTATATTGAGTCAGCTTATACAGCTGTACATGCCACCCCAAACACCCAACATACTCTCCAGTAAGGTTACATTATTATTTAGCAGATAAATTTCCAATTAGGATCCAATCTATTAGGACAGGGGCTTGGGTTATGGAGTCACCACTGATTTATATACATGGTTGGCACGTTCATAATTTGGTAGGGTTAACCCAAAAATGTACTTGCTGATATAAAAAGCAACAATAATAAGATTAGGCTAGTAATTATTTCACCCAAGCAAGGCAGTAATGTACTAAGAACCCACAGGTTACTGAGTTTTAAGGAATGAGGAGACTTTAGTAAGGAGAAAGGACTTTAAAAGAATACAATTCAGAAGATGGCAACTGATGTTGAATTTAAATTTTTGAAGACTGTAAGCAGCTGGGAAGCCAGAAACTGAAAGAGAGTTTCATGGGAATGACGTGTCAGAAAAGAAGCTATTAGAATAGAAGTTACAGTTACATCTAGTTATTTCAACACTAAAACAATGAGACCTATTAGCCAATCTAGTAGTACATTTAAATTCATGTGGTCAAGGTACCAAGGAGGAGATTTCATTAGAACAACTGCCATGAAAATATTTATAAAAATGACAGAGGGAAATCATTTCATGGCAGCTGGAAAGTGACTGAAGTCAAGATGCCAGGTCAGGACCAATAACATTAGAGACTCTTCTTTGGATTTTGTTGAAAATTTCAAGATATACAGCAGGAGCACCAGACCAGATATGGCAGAAATATTCAATGCATGGATGAATGGTAAATTTATAAAGGTGCAAGATGGATTCTAGCAAGAAAAATTGTCTGGCACAACACAGTGAACTAACATTCCTAGCAGCAGACCTAGTAATTGATCACTCCATTTGAAAGTTGTGAGTTGAAAATGTGAGGCCAAGAAGGCACAATGAGTTGCTCTCCTGGAAGTTAGCATCAGTCATGTTGAGAAAAGGCAAAATGATTCTTTATCATGATTAAAATATAGCAGTTTCTTGCCCCAGTTAACAACTGATTGGGGGATTATTTTTTGAGATCAGCTTCCATTTTTATTTTCTTGGGCCTATTTGACTTGCTATTAAGATGTGAGTAAATAGTTGTGTCATTAGCATAGATATTGAATTGGGAACAAATGATATGAGGAAGTTTGTTGATGAAGTGTAATGCAAATGGTGCTTATTCTTGCATCTGAAATAATTAGGCCTGGTTGGCTATTTAAATTTTCATGTTTTTTTCTGAACCTATATACAGTTATTCAAGATTTCTGCTTTCATCCAACAAGGCTGTTTATTCCAACTTATCCCTCCTTTCTTGTTCTAAAACAAATTAATTTTGAATGAATAATTTTCCAACAAGCCCTTTTATTCCAACTTACTCTTCTAAACTCTTGTTCTATGTGCCATGCCCTTTCAGGATATTGGCAATAATGGCTCCCCACAATTTCCTGTCCATTTTGTTTCTTTATCTCTCTTAAACCTTGTTTTGCCATCCATTTACTCAATTTCACCAGGTATGTTATGCATTGTTTTCCTCTATCTCACCTTCATTTGTCCTCTGAGTATCAAATTTTTCAATCCCTCTTATGATTATGTTCCTTAGAAATTTCAACTGTTTCTGCCTGATGTTAAGTATAAATGTCCTTTTTGTTTCTATTTTCTCTGAAACTTTGTCATTGTTCACATGTTAGGTCTATGATATTCTCAGCATCCTTCTGTAGAACCACATTTCTGTTGCATTAACTGCCATATAGGAGGACTGATATTACATAACAATTCAGTAGTATTTTCTTTGTTTCCATTCCAGACTTAAAAAAATAAAACTTTAGATGACCTTGAAAAGAAAATTTTTGGAAATAATCATGTGATTACTTATATTCTTCTTGGTATTTTTACACCTTAATGACAGTGTAGACACAAATAGATTTACAGGATGACTGGTGTTTTAAGAGAAGAAGCTTGTTTGGGAATTAGATTTCCTACTTGGAGTTGTGTATATATTTATAATCTTCACCAACTGTGCCACTTGCATTTAAACCCAGATTCCTCAGTATCATCTTTGTTCTGTTATATGCTGTAAATGTAGCTATGAAAGGGAAGGGCTTTTTTTTTATTTAAGTTTTATATCTAGTCCAATTTCCCTTCTCCCCGGTGGCTTGTAGTAACAGATCTTAACGGCTCATCACAAGATAATATACTAGATTTCAGAGACGCAAGTCTACCACACAGCCATAATTACAGGTACTGAATGTATGCAATAGTTTATGTACATCTATCTATTTTATTCTGTTCATATCTATCAATGTATCTCATTCTGTTCATATCTCTTTATCTATCTGTTAATCTTTTTTCTCTTTCTCACACACACACACACACACACACATATATATATATATATATATATATATATGTATTGTGGCTGAAAAATGGTATGAACATCATCCTGAACCAGTCATAGAAAGCGATGAAGGCCATATTCTTTGGAACTTTACCGTTCAAACTGACAGACACAAAAGAACTAATAGACCAGGCATTGTAATTAAAACTACCAAAGAAAAAAATGCCTTCACACAGATTTAGCAGTGCCATCAGTTACAAATATATCTATTATGAATATAACAAAATAAGTAAATATAAGTATTTTGATATTAAAAAAAATGTAGCCCCATAAAGTTTTTCTGATAGTTATAATAATTGGATCTGTGGGTATGATAAAAATGGTACAGACAAAAAGATTAAGAAGATCTTTGGCAGCTTCTGTTTAAAAGAGATTTAAAAAATTGCAGAGTATGGAATTGCTCATCAACTCAGAAGAGTATTCAATGTGAAGAAAAAAAAACACACTGTATACGTTAAGTATTACTTAACATCAGAATTTGTGTGAACAGAATGCATATATTTACTACATTATTTTTCACCTGGTCTTGGATAATAAAGGATTGTACCGAACTGTATTATTATCATCTTTTTTTGAGAAAGAAGATAATAATAATAAAAGCTCAGAATTGAAAACATAAGTAAACAGAATAAAGCAATGTAAGAAAACAGGATTAAAATAAAGAAAGACAAAAGATAGGATAAGATTGAATAAATAAAAATGTTACTTCTTTTTCTATTTGATTAGAAACACATCGTTTGCATATACCTTTAAGTTGCACTACAAACGTAGGTATATGTGTACTTATTAATATATACTTCATAACTCTGTTTAACTACATGGAGCACAGTTTTGTTGCCACCATAAATTAAATTAGGAAAATATTTATTTGCTTATCTGTGTATGCATGCTATTGCACAGTTGCTAATATCTCTTTATTTAGTTTATGTTCCCACTTATATAAATATATATATATATATATATATATATATATATACACACACACACGCATGCATGCACACACACATACATACATATATGTATATGTATATATATATATATATATATATATATATATATATATATATATATACACCCACACACACACACATTTTTAATGTATTTGAGAAACAATTTTATGTCCTTTTGATTAAAGACCAATGAGAGCTATTATTTAGGAATTTTTGAGGATGAAAAAGGGCCTAGTTTTTGTGTCTGTCAGTTTTTGAGTAATCTGTCCTCACATGTCAGTAGTAGGTGTTATGTAAAGATTTTTTTCAAGTATTGCATCTTAACATGTCTGTAGTATCATGCCATTTTTTAAAAATTTAATTCTTAACTAAGATTTCTTTGAAATACTTCTTTTATCTGTCTTTGGACAAGTGCCACATGTGATTACACGCTTAGATAATCATGTATATTGATTCATGACTGACTATGTGGAAGACTTCCCACAGTAGGTTGTTGCTTCTTTCTGCAGTGGACTGGTTACCAACCAAGGCTAGAGACACCAGTCTGTCTTGCTATTTAACTCATAGCTGGGGGAAGAAAAGATTGATTCATACCTTTTCCAAAGATATTTGCATGTAAGTGAATC
Source organism: Acanthosepion pharaonis (assembly GCA_903632075.3). Lineage (NCBI taxonomy): Eukaryota > Metazoa > Mollusca > Cephalopoda > Sepiida > Sepiidae > Acanthosepion > Acanthosepion pharaonis. The sequence goes on from CAHIKZ030000821.1 coordinate 465,927, forward strand.
TAACAAACCCAACTGTAATTTGAACTCAGCCCTCTGATTTCTCATTCTCCACAACACACATCCACATCTTGTTTCTATTTTCATTAAAATCTCCTTGTTTCTCACATGCTCTATCCATGTTATTTTCAGCATCTTTTTGTTACCTCAGAATATTTAAAAGATTTAGAAAATTAACCTTAATAAGTTTGGTAAGCAGTTTTGTAGTGGTATTATTTTAATTGCCTATTAACCATTACCCAATAAATAAATCAGTTTGTTGAACAGTGCATCATGAGATTCCAAACATAATTTTATCAAGTAAGCATTATTTTTTTTTTTACAAGGTAGATTTTTGTTAAGGCTTTAGAAAAAAGCCTTAACAAAAATCTACCTGGTAAAAAAAACAATGTATTGAAAAGATATTTTCAATAATATATACAAATGATTCTAGACAATGAATCAATAGATTGTAAGTAGTAAAAAAAAATGACAAAAACGTGGCTGACATTTCATAACCTATCAAGATTAGGTCAATGAATTTATGCATTAGCATCTTTGTATGTCATTAAAGGTCATATATATTTATCGATCATATATATATATATATATATATATATATATTTATTAAAGACATTTTTATGTTTAACGTTGTTATTTATAGATACAAGTATTTAAGCAAATGCTCTGTTTATGATAAACAGTATTAAATAACATTTACCGGCCTGAATGTCCGAGAAATTTTCATAGAAAATATTCGTTCTTTGACAGGATTCGAACCTGCATCCTATACGGAACCGTCATTTACGCTGACGTGCCTAACCTCTGGGCCACAAAGAACCTTTCGTAGACAAGGTCGAATTTACTGCTTATAAACTTTTGTGGCCCAGAGGTTAGGCACGTCAGCGTAAATGACGGTTCCGTATAGGATGCAGGTTCGAATCCTGTCAAAGAACGAATATTTTCTATGAAAATTTCTCGGACATTCAGGCCGGTAAATGTTATTTAATACTGCTTATCATAAACAGAGCATTTGCTTAAATACTTTTATCTATAAATAACAACGTTAAACATAAAAATGTCTTTAATAAATAAATTGTCGGACCTTGTCCATTTCTTAATATATATATATATATATATATATATTATATTTACTGATATACCTCCTGATCAAATTCAATTTATTTATATCTATTTATGTAAGTCTGTTTACCTCTAAGTTCATATCATTCTCTTGATCGATCTGTTCAAAGGCATCTACACAAAATGTGTGAACTTGATGTTACAGTTATTTACATTTTCAAAACTAAATTTTTGTATGTAAAGGTGTAACTTGAATTAGTATAGATATAGCTTTTCATATTAAACAGTTTTATTATTTGAAAATATTCCTAAAAATAAATATAGGTCTGGCACAGAGAAAGTTCATACATTTAATAAATGTCATTACTTCTAGTTTATAGAGAAAAAAGAGTGCAAATGTATTGGCTTAAATAAACTGACATGTAGTTTCAGTTTGTCGTAAGTTTTTGATCTTGAGATGCTTTTGTTATCTCTTTGGGTATGGTGTTTTTGAGTAACATTATAATTTTAAACTTATGTTCTATCATCTGAAAATCATGTAATGCATAAAAAGGCTTTATATACACTGCATTTCATATTATTAGCCACTTCATGTTGTACCAATATATGGGCATCCCTTGATTAATGTGTTTTTGATTAGTGCACTAAAATTTTTACATACCAAAATTCGATTAGTGCATGCATAATATTTGATTAGTGTGGTAAGACATTCTTCAGTTTAACCATAGTAATTGAAAATTGATTTTTTTTATAGTTACCGGTGTACACATTAGCTGCACTAATCAAGGGACTCTTGTATAAAATGAATACCTATTTGAATATTTACTATCAATAAATTAAAAAAAGTGTTCAAAATATGTATCTGTGACCAACTATAAATTTTATGATATTAAAAATCCTCAGGGTCTGATAAGAATTCTTATCTGACTCTGAGGAATGTTAACATCACAAATCCTTTAGTCAGTCATAGATAAGTAGAGTGCACTTTTCTTTTTTTATTTATTGATAATAATTATTGCTCTAGATCAGTGATTTTCATACAGTGTACTGTGGTACACTGATGTAGAGGAGTTATAACTCTGAGTAAATAATTATAAACCCCTTAACATTTATACATACAGAGTGTGATGGGTAAATTGTGGCCAATTTATATTTTTCATTTCGCACATTTGTGTTGTTTGTTTTTGATTTTGCTGCATGGTATAGTAGGATCAGTTGGGCACTGTCTGTGAGAAAAAGAGCACCATGACGCAATTCACTCTGCCGGAAATTTGGAAATAGCATCCTGTACTGCATGGAATTTGTGCTGGAAGCTCCAATACAAAAATTTCAGTGTGTTTGGGTGTCAATCGAAGGACAGTACAGAGGATTCAGAAAGAGTTGGATGAGTCTAATGGTGATTACAAAGATGTTTGAAGTGATCATCTTCCCACAAAGCTTCAGACTCAACACAGAGGCCTACATCAAGTACCTTGAGGAGATAGTACTGCCCTGGGTCAAGAGGGTGGCTGCTTGAAAACCCTATGTCTGAAAACTGAACTCTGCACCATGCCACACAAGCAGGAGAAACCACTCATGGCTGTCAGACAATTTCTGTGACCATATCACTGCTTACATCTGACCACCTACTAGACAGTAACCCCCTTAATTATTATGTTTGGGGTGTAGTTGAGCGAGAGACCAACAAAACTCCTTGTAACACCTAAGATGAACTGAAGGCAAGGACTATGGCAGCATTCACCAACTTAAACAAGAAGACCATCCAAAAGAGTTGCAGGAGATTACAAAGTTGTCTAGAGGCTATGCTTGAAGCCAATGGTGATTTTATTGAATAAATTTACTCTTTACTATTTCCTGATAGTTTTGTGTGATTTCAGTAAATATATCTGTTAAAATGAGATGTCAGTGTTATTTTCATTTTTGCATAAGTTAGATGACAATTTATCCATCGCACCCTGTATTATGCTCTAAAACATTTTACTCAAATGCCTATTTGTTTTTCTAGGTGTAGAATTTAGTCAGTTAGATAAAGACTTCTGATTAATAATCAAATTTCCAGTTAATTGTATCTATCTTATACACGATGAAACTCATAAATAAAGCAATTTTTATTGCCTAAAATACAGACTCGGCTAATAGCTTTATGGGAATTAAAACAGTTCAAAACTCATTAACATTTGTTGTCTACATTTCAAGCAAAGAAAACAGTTCCTGTCGCAATGCTTATTTTTTCAAGTTGTCTGTTAATTGATTGTAGGGAGCCATGATGTTGTAAATAATAATGGTGTAAAAACTAGTAAGTAAAAAAAAATGTGTCTGTGTGCTTATTGTTAGGAATGCATAGGTATATACAAATCTACCAATAGAGAAAAAGAAAAGAATGACAAAGAAAAATAGAAGAGAGAAATGTAGTCATTTACTAAGATTAACTTAATATAGCAAAGGACCATTACAACTAGGAATCCAAATTTGCTTATTAAGTATCAAATGTTTTTAGGTAACCAAAACTGTATACATATATATATATATATATATATATACATATATATATATATATATATATATATATATATATCTGCAAGTTTGGTTTTCCTACTTGAAATTGAGCATTTTTAATGTGTATGATTTTGCTGGTGCCAATAAAATAGTACTTGATGTATAATAAAAGAGCTATAATTTATATTAATAATAAATACAGATTTTTCCTCACTGGTAACACAACTCATGCCCAATGAAATTATCAGGTGCTTATTGAAAACTGAGGATTATGTTGTGCATGAAACTCAGACTTGTGTTACCAGTGAATAATATATATATATATATATATATATATATATATATATATATATGTATATATATATGAGAGAGAGAGAGAGAAGATGACAAAGAGAAGAGAGCAAGAATTGGAGAAGGAGAGAAGAGCTATTCAGGAGAAAATGTTAGATAAGATATAAAAGAATTAGGGAGATGGATATGAGTGGGGAAAAAGGAAAACAAAAATGGAAGAGAGGAGGAGGAAGAAGAAAAGTTATGTGGAGGAGAAAATATTAGAAAAGAGAAGAAATAAAAAATAAAAAGGGTGACAGAAAGAAGTACAAAGGAGAAGAGGAGAAAGAGAAATAAAAAAGAAGAAACACAGGAGAAAATTGAATGAAAGGCAGGGTGTGTGAAAAAAAAGAGAAAAAAGAAATAATGAGATGGTAAATGAATAGAGAGTATGAAACAATAAAAGGTAGAATAAATTACAGAGAGGGAAAGGAAAAATGATGTATACACAAAAATATGTGTGTATACATATTTTTAATCATTTCAACCCAAGTAACAGAATTGACAGTTTTCAATAAACAATAACAAAAGAAAGAAAAGAACAGGACAAAAATAATACTAAGCAAACAATATATGCAAGACATAAGTAGGCAAAGTGATAGTAACGAGACAAAAAGTTCACAAACTAAGAATGTTGTTAACACACAAAAGGGATACAGACAAGTGATGGCAGCATTCTAACGTCAAGATAAGAAAGAACAAAAATATGGTGGATGGTCTATCTTATTGGCTAGGAAGAAATCCCAGCATGCATCTGTATGAATTGTCTATAAATCTGGGGAGAGGGAAGTTTTTGCAGTCATTCTTGTATTATGATTTTCTAAGTGCAGCATAGATATAGTACAAGATGAAAGTATGGGGCACCCACTCAATTGTAATGATTCTAGTAAGACAAGCTTGCTAACCATTATGAAAAGTCATGGATTGTAACTAACAATATATTTATGAATAAAGACAAAAGGAAAAAAGAAATAAAAATTTTATGAAATTAAAAGAAAACAGTTAAATACAAAGCCTTCTATTATTTAAAAAATATAATACATAAATTAATCTTAAGCTAAAATAATATAAATAATAATGACATTATAAAAAATAAAAAATTCAACAACAACATTTACACACTTTTGTTTATTAGACATTAAATTACATTGCTTAGGATCCTCCATAATTTACCTTGCCTTTCAGTTAGCCTGAAGTATATTTATGAGCTTTCTTAAACTTAAAAATTCTGAAAATCTAGTAACATTTTTATTTCTATGTATGGACACTTGTTGCAAAATAGAATCCTAACATTTGTCATGATAAAGTCCATTGGAGGATGAAATGCATTGGTTAAGATAAGTTTTCCTTTTGTCATTATTCATATTGTCCTTTTACAAATATATTTTTAGTTATATCTAAATTTTTACACTCTCTCTCTCTCTCTCACACACACACACACACACACACACACACACACACACACACACACACACAAAAATAAAGTCAAAAGAAATCTTATCTCAGCTGATATGTTTTATCCTCTGAGGGACTTTATCAAGGCAGATGCAAGGATTTTATTTTGTAACAAGTATTTAAGAGCAAAAATTTTGTTTTTTCAAAATTTTTAAATTTAAGAGATATTCATAAATATATTTTTTGCAAGTATATCAGTGTTTACCTACTTTCCTGTAGGGATAAACAAGTCAACACACACATTCAAACATGTAAGATATATGTGTTAAGGAATCTTAAGGAACATATTAAGGATTATTTAGTTACATCTATCAGAAGTGTCACAAGTTTCTATTCCAAATAAAATTTTATCTTTTTGGCATGCCCCAAATCAACCAATTTATGTATTTTCAAGTGCCTGATTTTCAGTTTGAACATGAATCATAGGTGGAGACAAAATAAACATGAGTGTTTTCTTATCACTAAGCATTAGGACACTAGCTGATTTAATCCCTCTTAAGTGGCAAATACAAGCACTGACTTTGTAATTAAAAATGCAATGTAGAAGCAATCAAGTACTAATGAGAGACATTAGTTAAGTGGAGTACTAAATCAATACTCTGCAGAAAAAACAAAAAGCTGTTTGTTTCTTTTTAAGAAAGAAATATAATTCTGTTACACAGTGAACTGCTCTTGTATGATTGATCTGAACTCCAATCAAATCAATCGTTAATTGCTCCTGATTGATAAAACATTGATCATTTAAAGATGAAAATCATTATTAACAATCATCCTTACTTCCAAATCTTGTGATTGGGTTCTTCAAATTGTCAAACATTTTCAGTTACTTTTACAGTACTAGTTCAGTAGATTCTGGGCTACCAAAATATAAGGACGTCTGTTTATTTGAACCAGAATTTGAAAACCCAAGACTTATAAAGTATTTTTATTACAGAAAAGTCTTATTTTTGTCTGTTTGCTTTCTGTCAAGTTAAAAAAATAGAAATAAATGTTCTGTAAACACACAGACACAAAATAAGCCCTGCTGTGTTTGTTTGTTCACTGGAGGTAGGCAACTGCTGCTAGTAATATCATGACTACTACTGCTACTGATGTTGAAAAAGCATAAACATGAATTTGTTTTGAGATATGCACTTTTTTATTGCTATATATTTGTATAATTTATGTGTACATAAACAATCCTATCATTTTTGATGGGTACTATGACAGTAATTTGTAACAGCTTTTTTTTCTTATTTGGGCTACTAAACCATTTTACAGGATCAGTGTAAATAAATCAAAGTGACTTTTTGTTTCGCCATTATGAACTCGCACACTGCATTGTAAGCCTCAGTCAGGCAGAAGTTGCTGTAAATCTGTGGTGAGCAACCTTTTCAGAGTATGATAATGGTAATATAAGTTGTTTCCTTATAGGGAAACATTTAGCATTCATTGACTGAATAGCCAGTGCTACTTTTGGTTGAAATTTATAAAATACTAGCAGTAGAGCCCGGCGTTGCCCGGGGATGTAACAGTAAGAGATAGATCAAGTATTGACCATCATAAAGACTGAAAAATAAAATTGACAAAGATTATTGTTTAAGGTTGACAGACATGCATGTCTTAATTAGTTTTTTTTTTGTTTGGTTTTTTGTTTTTTTTTACGAATTGGTCAAACCCAAACTCAAACAAAAACATTGTTTTCAATCATTATGAGTCTACCGATTGAATAGAATTTTATTATAAACAATTGTCTTGTAAATGGAATTTTTAGAGCATTCTGAATGTAAAAATAAAGAAAAAAGTGTGCAAGACAATAAGAAACACTACCTGCCAAAAAAAAAGTGAAGTTTTGTTGAAATCGGTTGAAAAATGTAGGAAATCCAATCCCATATATAAACGAACACACACACACACACACACAAACAACCTGGGTTTTATAATAAGTATAACTTGATATGAGTTGTCCCCCTTTCATTCTTGTGATGCCTCTTAATCGTGTTTTCATATTGATTTCGTGCAAAAACAATTGTGTTTTTCCAATTTTTGGCGCTGTCAGATCCACCGCAAGGTAATTTTACGTAGTCCTGTGAAGTTTTGTTGAAATCAGTTGAAAAATGTAGGAAATTTGATCCAGTATATAATTGTACACACACACAAACACACACGCGCACACACACACACACAATCTGCATTTTATAATAAGTATAAGATTTCTATTAAAACAATTTTTAATGAAAATAAGGTTGTTATTACTCTTTTCAGTATTGATGGGGGCTATCCCTGATATTGAGCACTTTTATTTTAAATATTCATAAATTTAGCTATATAATATATATATATATATATATATATATATATATATATATATATATATATATGGGCATATGACTGAATGGTTAGAATGTTTGCTTTTTGACCATGCGAGCTGGGTTTGAATCTCACCATGGTCAATTTGTCAGGAAAGTGACTTTTTGATATAATCAGTCTGGAAGAGGCAGTCTCAGCATGTAGGATCTTTGGATGGTGCCTGAAGACCATTCCACAGGTTGACCCAAGCCTTGTGAGTGAAATTGGGTAGATGGAATTCTTTGGGAGCCATTGATGGTTCTGCTGACACAAAGCCACAAGTCATTATGAAGCAAAGGTTTGAGCGTGCTGGCTTTGTTCAGATTGTTGATCATGCTAGGTAACACACTCTCTCACAGAAACTGTAACTAAAATCCACTCAGCATAGTTGCAGTATAAACCATAGGTGGGCTCTGTGGGTGTTGAACAAACACAAATGTACCTGAGCAGGTGTCTGCAACAAGAACTGGTTAGTCGCCCTAGTACACAGGCATTCTTGGATAAAAGTGGCCAGCCATTATTATTATATACATATATATGCCTAAAAATTAGAGACTGTACTACATTGTATGGTTTTACCATTTCTATACTTACAGATAATATATGTGTGATCTAATAAGTAAATAGGCAGTGTAGCTGTGGCAGCCATTGGATGAAGACTGGATTTAACACCTCTTCAGATTGTGTGGGTCAGAATAATTTCTAATGTGGAAACTGCTGTAAATTTTTTTCAGGAAACAGTATCAAGTGTATACCAGGAATATATTTATGCAAAATATTAAAAAAGTTAATTACTTTTCCATAAAATTAGGAACCATTAGTTATAAAAAAATATTGAAACAAATGAAAGGGAATTATTTAATTAATTTTCAAAGTACTCACTGATCCTTTTTGATCTTGCTCTTAACATATTTCATGTGATATTATATAAAATCATTAATTGCTTTTGCTTTTACCCATCAGTGTGAAAAATTAAAATATTTTGAAATGGTAAAGTTTGGAATCATGGTGAGCTTGTTATCATAAATACATTCAAGCATTATATGTATGTGTGGATGTGTGTTATTGACTTCCCATTCTGATAGACATTATGCTACATATACAATGGACTGGCATGCTGAGTTCAAATCCCAGCTGAAGCTGTGCTTATTTTTGTACAAATACCCTTAGAAAGGTATGAGTCCATCTCTTCTTCCCCAGCAAGGAGTTAATAACAGGGCAGATTGGGTTCTCTAGCTTTGGTTGGCAACCAGTCTAGGAAAATGATAACTCTGAATCCTAAACCAATTATGCATCAGGCTAGCAACTCCACCCTGTTAAAAAACTACTTGCTATGGAAAGTACAGCAACAACATCTAGTATGGTGAGACCAAAACCCTATAGAGGAGTCAACAGGATTAACAATAACAGCAACATCTATATGTTATTAAGTGTTATTTTGTTAAATGCTATTATTATTATTATATATTATTTCCAATATTAAAATTATATTATTTTACTTCATTATTTAAAATATATTTGAAATTCATTTAATTTATTCTTGTATTATTTTGAATTACTCTACTTATCTTGTTTGATATAGATGTTATTATAGATGCAACAATGTTTTTATAGATATTACTAGCAGTAGAGCCTGGCGTTGCCCGGGGATGTAACAGTAAGAGATAGATCAAGTATCGACCATCATAAAGACTGAAAAATAAAATTGACAAAGATTATTGTTTAAGGTTGACGGACACGCATGTCTTAAGTAGTTTTTTTTTTTTTTTTTTAATTGGTCAAACCCAAATTCAAACAAAAACATTGTTTACAATCGTTATGAGTCTATCGATTGGTGAATAGAATTTTATTATAAACAGTTGTCTTGTAAATGGAATTTTTAAAGCATTCTGAATGTAAATAAAGAAAAAAGTGTGCAAGACAATAAGAAATACTACCTGCCGAAAAAAAAAGTGGATGTTTGTTTTATCGGCTGAAAAATGTAAGAAATCCGATCCCATATATAAAGGAACACACACACATACACACACACACATAAACAACCTGGGTTTTTTAACCTACGTCACTCCACGGAATCGCTAAAACATAGAGCATAGTCTGATGATAAAGACGCCAAAGTTTATGAAAACAAAATTTTATCGTCAAAATGCTTATTTTTTTATGAAGAGGATAGACTAAATTTTTTTTTAATTATTTTTTAAAAATTTTTAATCTTTTTAGAATATTCTAAATTTTGATTTAAAAAACCTTGTTTCTCTTTGTCGCAACAAGGGGTAGTAAATAACATAGATAATTGTCAGATGTTAATGAAACTTTCAGAAACTATTCACAGATGATCAAAATTATTATAAATATTTTTTTTTTTATTAGTCATGGCAGAAATATTTTTTTTTATATTTATTAACACCCCCATAACTAATTTTATGAAAAACTCTAGAAATTCGAGACCATCGGTTTTAGTGATTACAATAGTTAAAAGCACAAGGCTTTGAAGAATGCAAATCATGTTTTTTTTTTTTTTTTTTTTTTTTTTTGGCCAACGTACCTGAAAATCAGCTGTGAATTGTAACATACAAAACTCAATAAAACAAATATATTATTTAGTTTCAAATGCTTTTATTTGTTTTAATTTGTTTTTATGAATATGGACAATATTTTCTGAAAGCAAAAATTTTTTCAATGAAAATTGAATTTTTAATACAATTATTTCTTATTTCTTTAATTTTAAAAGATTTTAAAAAATGTTTAAATTGAATTTAAAAAATATTTTAACATTAGTTAAAAGCAACATCAACCTTTCAAAATGTCCGTGTGAGATTGTCATTGTCTAGCGCTTTGAAAATTGTATAATTTGGACCAATCAGATTAGCCATGGTAATTAAGAAATGTAATTTTTGTGTTTATAGTCGGACAGTAATTATCAAGTACGGAAGACCAACCAGAATACAATTTAGTTGCATTATTTGAGTTCAGCATTGTTCTCCGCTGTTAAGCCCTTTACTTTTCTTAAAACACGTATGGAGAAGTTAATTTGAGTTTTCAATTTCAACTGAGAAGAGTACCTACAAGTAACAGTATCATCTTATGAAATTTAACTACTGCTAAACTTTAATTTATATGATCTTATTTTTATATTAATCTCAGTTATGACATTTTTCCATAAATGAAATATCAAAATTAATAATAAAATGAATGCAAATACAAATAACACAGTAAAATGTAATAAATGTACATAAAATTATAGTATTTTATGTACACTTCTGATAAAATTTCATAAGAAAGGTACCTAAATTAATTAGATACCTTTTTCTTATGAAATTTAATCTCACTATTAACAGTCTTATTTTTTAATTTCTTTATATTTTCCATAAAGCATTGTAAACGTAAAAATGAAAGCTAAGTACAAAAAAAAAAATAAATAAAATAAAAAATAAAAAATTAGAGCGCTGAAAGTTTTCCTTAAAAGTAACAAGGTAAATAATTTGTTCACTTAAATAATTTCACTTCCTTCCATCCGTAGAAAGAATTCTCCTCCGTAAGTTATCTAAACGTCATGAATATGCCTTTTCGTCAATCGTCAAGCGACGCGAAAGGTTATGACCTGCTTTGTTTTATTTTCAAATTACATTTTTTTCGGTGCAGAAGCTACGTTAAGCTTGGTTCAAAATATTTTAAATAAACAGTATAATACCTGTTTTTATTAAAATCAGTTTTGAAAAAATGATAATTGAATTTTAAAAGAATATCAAAGTAAGATTTTAATCTTTTTTTATCAAATCGAAAAAAAATGATTGAAAATGATTATCTGCCTTTTTTTTTTTGACCAAAAAAAAAAACAATATTTTTAACGAAAATTTCAGACGTGCTAGGAACGAATAAAAATGTAAAAAAAAAAATACCCCCAAAATACTTTGATCTTTCCTCTTTAATAATAATATGAACATTAGACGATAAAATTTTGTTTTCGTCAAGTTCGGCTTTTTTTTCATCATGCTATGCTCTTTTGTTTACATTTTCGTGGGTGAGTTCTCCCGCTTTCATTCTCACGATGTGTCTTAATCATGTTTTCAAATTGATTTTATTAAAAAACAACTGTATTTTTCCAATTTTCGGCCCCGTTAGAACCACCACAAGGTAATTTTATGTAGTCCTGTGAAGTTTTGTTGAAATCGGCTAAAAAATGTAGGAAATTCGATCCAACATATAAACGTTACAGACACACACACACACAATCTGCGTTTTATAATAAGTAAGATTATAGACAAATAATCAACTGATATCCCATATCAACCAATCAATGGACACCTGATGATAGCCAGAGGGTACCTGATTGAAACATTGTGTCTATATCAACCAATTTGAGAACAGTTGTTTGAAATAATATGAGAATATTTATTGATAATTACTCATCTCATAAATGAAATACTAAATGATTTCATTCAGTTCAGAAAAAATTAAAAGCTTATCTTAATAATATTTTATTAAACATTGTTATCAAATATAATAATATTTGATAACAATGTTTAATATATACAGTTGTTGACAAAATTATTCACCTCCCCACCCTTCCATAATTACACATACACCTCAAATTTTCATGGAAACTTCATGTGAATTTTTTCACAAATGATGAAATGATGGATTTGATAGAATGTGCAGTGATGCCGACAACAAAGTTATTATTTTAATGTTAAACAGTAATACATAAAAAAAAAAAATTTAACATAGGGCAACATTATTGGTCTTTTTGCCTTAATCAATTGTGAAACCATTATTCTTGATTATTGTCTTTAATTGTTTTTGATAGTTCCTTACAAAATCACTATACACACTGACAGGTATTTTGCTCCATTCTCCTTTGACAATAACTTCTAGTTTCTTCAAATTTGAAGGATTTCTTTCTCCTACTTTTTTCCTCCAATATGCCTATAAATTTTCAATGAGGTTTAGGTCAGGACTTTGTGTGGGGTATGTCAGTACCTTAATTTTGCTGTCATCTAAGTATTTTGTAATAGTTTGTGCCGTGTGTTTCAGGTCAATGTCATGTAGGAATATCCAGTGACACCCCAAAGACAGCTTTTGAGCACTTTGTTTTATATTATTTTTAAGAATAGCCAAATTTTATCCCTGATACCCTGTACTATCACTAGTTGTTCTAGTCCAAAAGCAGCAAAACATCCCCAGAACAGAATGCTCTCACCACTCTGCTTAATTGTAGGGAGGGTATTTTTTGGTTTGTGAACTTCACTTTCTTCCATACATAACAGGAGTTAATGTGACCAAATAATTCTAGTTTAGTTTCATCTGACCATAAAACAGAGTTCCAATATTTACTGCCATGTTCTAGATGACTTCTAGCATAAGCTAATCTGGGGGTTTTCTTTGGGCAACAACATCTAGTGACTGTCTTTGTTGATACATTCAACCCTGATGTCTTTACATCATTGACAATGTTCTTTATTATTAAGTGACAATTCTTCGAGCCATCTCTAACAATTTTCCTTTTCATTCTCTCAGAAATTAACTGTTTTCTGCCAGTCCTTAATTTATTCTCAACACAATAAGTCTCATTGTACTTCTTGATAATGCTATGAATTGTCAACCTAGGAACATTTGGAAAGTGTTGTATATCCATCACCTTGTTTGTATACATCAACTATCTTCATTCAGAACTTCTTGTCAAGTTGAAGAATGAATGAGTTATCACAGTACATGGCACTCACATACAGTAGTCTTCATTATTTTTTAAAATGTCATAGAATCAGGTCAATACTATTTCATTTTCAAAAAGTGTTTGTATTAAATGTCAAATTAAGAAAAATCAGTACAATTGCCATAAAGCAATATTATTTCATAATTTCCCTAAGTAGAGCAAATAATTTTGGACTGCACCAAATTTAGAAAAATCAATAACTATGAATATAATAGATAGAAACTTCTAAAAATTTCGCAAATTATTTTAAACTAAATACAGAATCAACTACTTATAGTAAATTCAGTAAATACTTGCAAATATTTGCATTTCGTTAGAAAATATGCAAATATTCAGTGGGGTGCAAATAATTATGTACATATATAGATATACGCAAGGTGTCCTCCCAAAAATTGAGATGATTTAAAGTGTGAATATCTGAGTAAATACATGCCCCAAGCAAACAAAATTAAACAGACTTCATGTTGAACAATAAAAGATTTATTTATCAAAATTTGAACAAGATATTAAATAAAGGAATGTAGATTTTATAACCGATTTCACAAAGCTTCACATGCACACAACCTGTGACATGACACATATCAAGTTGGTAGTCCACCTCCTGCCAAACACGCTGTAGCATGTCTTACGCAACATTCTTCAGTTTAATTTCACTGTTTAAAAAAGAAGTTATGCCTACTCAAACACATGTAGCCACTATATGTAACATTTATAATAATAAAAAATATTCTTTGTGGTAAAAACTTATTTACCAAAGTAATTTTATTTTAGGCATTTTGAAAGTATATATAAATATTATCTGTGATTTACATCTACAGTTCAAAAGTTTGAAGCCAGCTGAATTAGCATGAGATGAACTTGACAGAAGAGTGAAAAATAAAATGAAAAAGAGCTCTTAGAGTCATTGAAAAAAGAATGGAATCTATTATTAAACTTATACTTTGAGAATCTTTTGCAAAAAAATGCCAAAAATTTGTGCTGCATTAATCAAGGCTAAAGGAAGATATCTTGACAAGAGCAAAATTTAATCCTAAAATGCTATTTTTTTTCTTTTTGTCATAATAAAATTTCTAATAAAAAATCATGTCTCACTTTTTTTTAACCATGTATAATAATATTCTCTTTTAAAGTACAAAACAACTACTTCTGAGGACAATTTAAAAAAAATTAGCAGGCCTGGCCTCAAACTTTTGAATTTTAGTATATATTTGTGTTTTGTCCCTGATTGAGCTCTGAAGAGCAAGGGACAATAACTAGTTAGTCTTTTTTGTTTTTTTGGTAAAAGATTAAATTTTATACAGAATTTGCAAAAAAAAAATAAAATAAAAAAATTAACAAAAAAAAAAAAAGAAAAAGAGAAAATTCACTATATATGGTAGGAAAGTGGGAGTAAAAACAGAAGAGAAAAGGTAGAAAAAATGGTATTTAGGGCTTAAAAAGAAATCAAAAATTTAGTGATAAAAGCAAGTAGAAGGTCTAAAATAGAAAGAAAAGAAGAAAGTGGAGAAGGAAAGAGAGTGAAGAGAAAATAAATTGGCAGAAAGGAATTAAGAATAAGAATTTGTTGAATCATAGAAAGAGTAGAGAATGACAGATATAAAAGCAGAGGAAGTGTAGAGAGAAAGAAAAAGAAAGACAGCAAAACTAAATAAAGATAGAAATAGTTGGATAGAGAGAGACAGACAGTCAAGGATAAATAAAGAGAAGGAAGTTAGAGAAACAGAAAAGTAGAAAGAAAAAAAGAAAGATCAAGAAAATTAAAGAAAAACCTGAAAAAAAATATTGGGAGAGGAGGGAATGAAAGAAAATGAATGGAGAACATAGTTGCTTGTCAGAATAAAGGAAAGGGAATTAATATGAGAATTGAGTCTTAGGTTGGAAATATCTTCATGCATGAAATGCATTCTTTCTTGGTTCAGTTTCACCTATTTTTGTTTTTTTCCTGTCCAGTGATATTGCTTAACTAATTTGTGTTTCATTTTGAGTTACAAAAGAGAGACACAGCTTGAATAAGAAACAAAATGTTTTATCTCTTATTCCTATAAAAAGAAAGAAAAAAAGGGCTAGAAAGAAAAAAAAGAAAAGCTTGAAAAAAGAAAGGGGGGGGAAGTAAGCAAGAAAAATAAAAAGCTGCAAAAAAAAGAAAGAAAGAAAAATGGAAAAAAGAGATGGAAAAAAAGGGAAAAAGATTAAAAAAGGAAAAAGATGGAAATAAAAAAGAAAAAGAAAGGGAGAAAGATGAGAGGTAAGAAAAGGAAGAAACAAGAACAGAAAGAGAAGATTGAAAGAAGATGAGAAGAAAGGGAGTAAAAGAGGGAGGAGGGAAAATTGGAAAGAAAGTAAAAAATAAAGAAAAACAGTAAAGAGAAAGAGAAATTAAGACAGAGAAAAGGTAGAAAGAAAGAAAAAGATAAATGAAAGTAGGAAAAAGAAAAGAAAGGTTTGAGAATGAGAGAGAAAGGAAGTAAAACTGAAACGAGTGAAAGAAAGAAATAAGAAAGTAAATGTAAAAACAAAAGGAAAGAAAAATGCTAAAAATCACAGAAGCAAAATTATGTTATGGAAGATTAATAAATATAACATTTTCAAAAGAATGGAAGATAAAAGGTAAGAAATGTAAAAGAAAAACAAAAAAGAAGCAATAAGGTATGATGTAGACCAGTGAGACAGCAGGAAGTAAAAAAAAAACAAAAAAAAAAAAAAAAAAAAACAAAACAAAAAGAAACCAACAACAACAAAAGAAAGTAAAGTACAAAATTAATCCATGAATAACTGAAACAAAAAGAATTAGATCTAAACTAAAAAAAGATGGATTCATTTCTGGGTGCATCACACAAAACCAAATAAGACTGAGGTGACAGTTTGGCAATAAAAATATGGAGGGAGAAATGGTAAAAAAGAGGTAGAAAGACAAAGAGAAAACCTGATAGAAAAGCAGGGGGAATAATAGAAAGTTCATACAGCGTGAGAGGAACGGTGGAAAGAGGTAATAAGCAGATAGATAAATAAAGAAAGTGAAAGACAAAGAGAATGAAATAAAGTGTGGAGAGAAAGTAAAAGAGAAAAGATTGGAAGTCAGGAAAAGTAATAAATGGCATTAATTATAAAACAGGAAATATATGTATCTGTATATATTTTTTCAAATATCTCCTTTTTTTTAAAGGAAATGGTCATTTCTCAAGCTTATGCATAACCATAAACTTTTTTAAAAATTAAAAGAAAATGTTTAACTCATGACTTTTAAAAATTAAGAATAAATGAAATAAACAAAATAAAATAAAATACATAAAATAAATAAATAATAATTATATATATATATATATATATATATATATATATACATAACTTTTTGGTCTATTAAACAAAAGGGAGTTAATGTTGTTAATTTATATATATATATATATATATATATATATATATATATATATATATATATATATATATAATGTAATAAATCAACAACATTAACTCTCTTTTGTTTAATAGACCAAAAAGTTATGTCACTTAGCATCCACCATATTTTACATTTCCTTTCACAGTAGATTTTAGAATGTTCTCTTAATCAAAATTTGAAAACTTAAGGACATTTTTTTTTCTCCATGTTACTTATCTATATGAATACAGGTTACCAAATATAATTTCCTCACTGGCCTTGATAAAGCTCTTCAGGGAATGAAATGCTTTGGTAAAAGGTTTTTCTTGTCTTTTTCTTTCTTTCTATCTATCTATCTATCTATCTATCTATATATATATATATATATATATATATATATATATATATATATATATAAATATATAGATAGATAGATTGATAGAAGTATACAGTGATAGAATTCAAGTAAATCACAATGGTTTACCCAAACTGCTGACCGAAATTACACAAGTTTGCAGAACCAGTTCTTAAATTTCCTTGGTTTCTGCATTATTTTAATGTAAGACAGAACCTGTTTCTAAAAATTTGAATCACAAATCTTTTGTGGTTTTAGAAGTAGTTGTAACAAAATTTATGTTAAGCTTAGATAATTATTTTCAACTGAAGTTGTGAGAGTTGGTAGGTAAAGTAATATATCTCAATTTGTTGGGATTGTTAGAATGGTTCACTCTTCTATTTAAGGGCTAAAGGATGAAAAATTTTTTCACTTTGTTATTGATTTTCTTAAAATGTTCTGGTATATAAAAATGTATATAACATTTTTTCCAATAACTACATATATAAAACTATGTATGTGTGTATGTTTGTGTACACGTATACATGAGAGAAAAATGAGTTGATTTTTCTTACAGCTGTCAGACAGATATGCAAATGTATAGATATGATCTCATTTTAGTTAAACATAAGGTCAAATAGAGACATGGAAGATTATATTGCACCAATCCCCCAAGTGGCAAAGATCTGTATGTTGCCTTAAAAATCAGTGTGAAATTCACACATTTACCTTGATTTGAATCACTTGTACAGGTAGGAAATAGTTAAATGTTTAGATCACCATAACGGGTCCAGATGGAGCAAACTCCACATAGTGCTTATCTATATGTAAATAACCCTGTTCTTTTTGATAGGTACTATGCTAGAGAAAATTAACCAGTATTTCCCTTTTTCACCTTACTTTTCCTTCTTTCTACACTTTTCTCCTTTTTTTCCCTCTTTTCTTTACCTTTTAATTTCTTTTATCATTTCCTTCCCTCTTAATACTTCTTTTCTTTTCTCTTTCCATCTGTTCTCTCTTTTCTGATTTACCTAGACTATGTTACAGACAGCCAAACACAGACAATGCTAGCATGTCTCTGTCTGTCAGACTACTTTATGCCCACATATATACAAAATGATCAGTTCATCAGAGATTTTTCTCTTTCTTTCATACTTAAACACTTTTTCTCATTTGTCTTTTATTATGATTTTTGCATTCCTTCTTGCTGCATTTACCAAGATGATAACATGTTATACATCCATACGTGTTTTCAGAAAAATCAATTTCTCTTTTCAGGCAGCATCAGGCAAAAAGTACAAGTTTTACTGGGTGCATTTTGTTTTCAGAAACAGACTATATACTAAGAAGGACAAAGAAGTATCTATCTATTTATTTATCTTTCTATGAGTTTCAAATAGATGGGCTGGGATAATTATTCTTTTTTTGGAGAAAAATCCACCTAAAACATCCTTATTCCAAAAAGCTCTTTTAATAAATGCTCAAGAAATTCACCTGTTAATTTAGGCTGCAAGCATTTTAGGACAAAACATTTCTTTACTGAAAAGTAAAAAATAAAAATTCTAGCTACAATTTTATTCAAACCACTCTTTTGAACTCAAGTGTATATAAGTTTGTTCATATCTATCTATCTATCTATCTATTTATCTATCTATCTATCTATCTATCTATCTTAGTCTGTTCATATCTATCTATCTATCTATCTATCTATCTATCTTAGTCTGTTCATATCTATCTATCTATCTATCTATCTATCTTAGTCTGTTCTATCTATCTATCTATCTATCTATCTATCTATCTATCTATCTATCTATCTATCTTAGTCTGTTCATATCTATCTATCTATTCTGTTTTCTAGTTTAGTTATAAATGAAATATTAATAATTTTAACACCTTTATATACCCTACAAGAATGAAAAAAGAACGTAAAAGTGAATTCAAATTCATGCATCCTTAATTATTCCTTAAATAAGATAGTAAGTTTTTTTTATTAATACAAGAAAGCTATTATTAAAAATTTAATTTATAAATCTCATCTAATTTCCCCTTCACACACATCATCTGATAATTAAATAAACACTAATTAACAATAGATTATAAAATTGACTAACAAATTAAAATGAACTTCCCAAAAACACTATAATAACAATACAGGCAGCAACAGATAATCAACATTAGATAATCTATTGTAATCAAATATATAGAAATTACAAACAAAATGACAAAAAATTATGAAAAACATTATGCATCAAGATATACATGTATATATTTCTAAAGAAGTAATGGAATTTTTATTTATTAATCTGACAGATTTTTATCACTTTGAATGTTTTTTTTAGTGGATACCCATATTTAACTAAACTTATCATTTATTTTCAGGTTGGCAGACGAAAATAAATATACTCTTTAAAATAAACAGCATGTCTACTCAAATATGAGTATCCACTAAAAATAACCTTTAAAATGATAAATATATATATATATATATATATATATATATATATATATATATATGAATAAAAAGAGAAAAGAAGTAAAACTATTCTTAGCTGACATGTTTCATCCCCTGAGAGGCTTTATCAAAGCAATGTGATAGGATGAAACATGTTAGCTAAGAATAGTTTTTCCTCTTGACTCTTTTTATTCATTTTGTTCCTTTACAGATACACTCTATCTGAAAATAATTTACACACACACACATACATATTACCTACTTAGAAAAACAAACATATATGATTAGCTATATTTTGTTATAAAAAATATACATTTCTAATCTTATTATCACCAATAATGCAAAATCCCACAAACTTAGTCTTAATAAAACCAATGACGCATATGAATTTTCATTCCCATTAGGAAATTGTATCTCCAATAATACTAAGAATAAAAAATGTATAATTTATACATTGATCATAGAACTACAACTCTCTCACATCAACTAACATGTCTTATTCAATTGTAGCTCCATAAAAAGCCAATATTTCTAACCAGCAGTACAATAAAAAAGAATTTTACACCAACTAACATCTGAAAGATACATGTAAAAGTCATAAATTGTATACAACATTAACTGCACAAAAGGATCCTAAATATTATAAGTAATAATTATTTTAAAAAATTTAACAAACTACAATAAACAAGATAGTATTCAACAGAAAGAAAACAGAATTAGCCTCCTGGTGAAATTATTTAAACATCTAACTCAAAATATGATATCACAACATGTGAAATGAGTGAAAAAAAAAACAATTAAATTCAAATATAACATTAGAAACAATTAAATTCAAATATATTAAAAACAATTAAATTCAAATATAATGCTAAAACTCACAACTTTATTAAAATGATCAAAATAAGGTTGAGAGAAAAAAAATCTAATCCTGCTAGAAAACACCATTACTCCTTGAAGAAAGTCAATGTGGCTGAAAGTACTTGCAAAAACAATACTGAGATATATAGTATTTACTAAGTATATGAGTGGTTTAGATGTGGCACAAGGTTGCAAGTATGGAGCACCCAGTGCGGATCAAACTCACTATTCAGTTGTAATCGATCTAGTGATCCAAATTTGCTTGCTGAAGTGCTCCACTGTTGAGATATATATTTACAATCTGGCTGGAACCACCAGTCAAAATAGGAAAAAAAATAAAAATAAAACTTTAAAAATTAATTAAAACACTTAATTAAAACTTTATAAATTTAATTTTCTAATCTATTCATATCTACCTAACCAAGAAAGGAATAAAAAAAATTGTCAGTTTTGGTCATTGGGTTAGATTTTAGGAAGCCGGTTGAGAGTTTTTCTTATAAAAATGATAAAAAGTTAGCCAAGAAACTTTTCAGATCCCCACTCTGAGCTAAGCCCACTCTGTTTATTAATTTTGCACTTTTTTGACCTACTAAATAATTTTCCAGCCTCCTCCCTTTTATTTAGATCCTCGAATTTATTGCATACTGAGAAAAATTTGCCCACCAATTATTAAGACCTCCTCCCCATACTAGGCATCATGAAGTAGTGGTGAGCAAGACAGTCTCACAGATTCTTATTTTTTTAGTGAGTTCAATCCTCATTGGGTACTCCATACTTGTGGCATGTGCCAGATTGTTAATTTAGGAAACACTTGGCATACTTGTTAAGATATTGATTGATTTCTTTTTTATCATTTATCAACCTTTTGCAGGTTATTTAAAGCCAGAAAATATTTTTATTATTTAGGAAACACTTGGCATACTTGTTAAGATATTGATTTCTTTTTTATGGTTTATCAACCTTTTGCAGGTTATTTAAAGCCAGAAAATATTTTTATTATAAGAATTTTTTTGAGATAATAATGATTTACTGATACAAGTCTTACTAATTAACCCATAGCTGGGAGGGGGAAGAGGTGGCTTCATACCTTTTCCAAGGGTATTTATGCATAAGTGAATTTAATGAACCTGACTGGAATTGAAACATAGCTTTTCAATTTTAAGCTGTTATTCATTACACCACCTGCACATCCAAGCACTTGGTATTCCCATGTGGTTACCCATCTAGGTACTGACCAGGCCTGATGATTCTTAAATTCGATGATCGTATGAGAAACAGTATTTCAACATATATATTTCTTATCTGGTCAGTGCTCAGCACTCAAATTTTGGTGAAAGCCAAAATTTTAAATGTTGATTGTTAAAGAGAGCAGACCCACTTCAATCATAAAAATGGCACAATTTAATCTTTCTTTTTCTTTTCTATCATTTAGCATTGTGTCATGCTAAACCAAACTTAACAAATCGGAAAAAAAAGAAAAGCCTACCATGTAGCTGATAGAACTGTTGTTCAAGGAAAACAGGTCTGCCCCACTTGGAACACTGACACAACACATTCTATTCCTATTTCTTTGTAATTTGGCTTTAAATAGCACTAAGCTTGTGAAAGGTCAATGAGAATTAGAGGAAAAGATTTGGTCATCTTTGTTCTAATAAAAATAAAGTTTAAACTACATTATCTTGTTTTCACCTTTTCATGAAAGGAAATTGCTAAAATATTTTCATGAAGTTGATATTTATCTCTCTTGAGAGAAAATATAACATTGGAGTTGATTTCATGTTTCCTGTGTTATATTGAATCAATTGTTAGGTCTACTGCTAGGAAAGTTGGTTCTCTGTGTTATGCTAGACAATTTTTCTCACCTGAATCTATCTTACAAATTTATAAGTCTACCATTTATTCAGGCTTCAAATATTTCTGGTGCTCTTGGCATAGAATCCAAAGAATAGTCGGAATATAGTACATAGACTTTATGAATTTAAATGCAGTACAAAATTGGGAGAAAAGTCTCATCATTTTACAATTGAAATGGCTGGATGTAACTGTAAGTTCTATGCTAACAGCTTCTTTTCCCACACTTCTTGCTTGTGGAACTCTCTTCCGACCTCTTACTTTTCAGTCAAGATTGATCTTCAAAAGTTTCAATGCAATGTCAGTTGTTATCTTCTCTCTTAATTCCTGTTCTTTTATTGCTTTCACTCGTTAATGTTTTACTTTTTCTTATATTTTTTCATACTCAGTAACCCCTCTCCTTGCATCTTAGTGGCTTTATTGCCTTGCTTGAGGTGAAATGATAAAAAAAAAAACTCTGCTTTAATTTGGCACATAAAATTAAATTTATTAATGCACTCACTACTAAACTAAATATTTGAGCCTTTACATAATGCCATCTTTGTTTTTGCTAAGAGTTAGAAAATTAGAAATTGCAATATAAGACTAATTATGCTTAATTTTGATAAATAGAATAAAACAACATAAAAGTATAAAGAATATTGCTTATGTGCATTTTCAGCACTGCTTTTTTATTCCATAGTGTCACATGATGCATTTGTGCCATGGCTGTTTTTTTTTAACAAGAAACAACTCCAAAAAAAATAAAAATAATAATAGTAATAATAACAACAACAAGAGCAACAATAACATAAATAAATACAGTTATATGTAAATTCTGCAAATATTTATATTGCTTTAAATAAAGATTGTGGAATTTTTTTTTTTAATCATTTCACCCCAAGCAATGCAATAAAGCCACTAAGCCACAAGTGTGAAAGAATATGAGAAAAAAAGAAAAACATTATTAAGGGGAACAATAAAAAAAACAGAATGAGCCAAAAGCCACAGAGGAGACTCAAAGAGCACACACAAGAGTACCCACGGCAGGCCAAAGAAAGCGTTCCTATTTGAGCACTCATAGCATACAGAGATATTGAGCCATATGAAATAAAATACTTGCCTGAACACCCAACTATGTCAACTACAGAAAAAGAAATTTCCTAAGTTAGTTACTTCTATCCTCCATAAATATATATGCACACACACACACACACACACACACACACACACACACACACATATTAAAAGCTCTACATGTTATTTTTATTTTTACTTATTTTTTTCTCATGTCTATTGACCACTTTTTAAGACTACTGTTTGCTGGTCTGATTCAATTCTGACCATTTGTCTCTGATTCATTTTTAAGCAATTTCCAGAAATTTCTTGATAATGAATCAGAGATAAAGATTTTAAATTTAATTCTATAATTAAATTTAAGGTTTAGTTTCTGTTTTTGAAACATGGAAATTCCTGTGTAGCAATGGAACCATATCTTTTAATTAGTAAATTTATAATGTTTAGGCTTTACTGAATTGTATTTAGCACTGATTTTTTTAAAAATAAATATAATTAATAAGAACACCGGATTATAAATCTTACTATTTTTCTCATTATTTTTTTATATATATATATATATATATATATATATATATATATATATATATATATATATCTTCATACCTATGCATGCATACATGAACCTTTGTTTTCATGAACTTCATTTCTTTAGATTCTTTACAAAATTTCTTTAACCCTTCTGAGAATGCTATTTTTCTTTCACTTAATTGTCACCACTGTTGTTATTAAATTGCATTCAAATTTTCTCAACAATGTTGTTTTATTCTTTCTTTTGGACATGTGAAGGATGGTTCACTCTTTCTGTTGCTTGCTCTTAGCCAAAACATCACCTTCCTTTTTCTCTAAAGAGGATTAGTAGTAAACACCTTCATTCAGCCATCATAAAAAAAGGCCAGCAACAATCAGCACTATCCTTGTGCAACAATAACAAAACAACTTATATGAATCAGGTGGAGATGAACAAGCTTAAACTAATTGCCAAATCAGTAAACATTAAAAATTTCACTCGATTTAGACTAGTGTTTATGAACAGTTAACTGAACCTTACTAATGGTTAAAAAAAACATGAATAGAATTTCCTTTTTTTACTTGTTTTTTAACTGAGGGCACAGTACAATAAAGTCTATATACATGGCTATATAAATAAAATTCAACACATTTTTAATCAATATCTTTGCCATATCACATTCAGAAACTTGCTTTCATTGAAACAAGGTATGGGTTTAATTTTTCATTCACATTTGAATTTATTTTGTGAATTCCTGTCAGTAAATACTTGGAGAGATAGAATGAAAAGGCCATGATAGGCATAATAGCAAGATATGAATGGACTCATATCGAACAGATTGCTATAAAGAAATAGGTTTAATCAAGACATGCTCAAGAGAGAGAAAAAGAGAGAGCGAGAAGAGAGAGAGAGAGAGAGAGGTATAAACAGAATAAGATAGATAGGAATAGACTAAGATAGACATTGCGATAATAATAAACTCAGAGAAATGTACTCTTCAGAATATAGTTGCAAGTGGAAGAAGAAAATTACAAGATGGGCAATCGATTGAGTGCATTGTAAAACTAGGTACACTGCCAATATTGGAAGAAGATAAATTAAGAGATACTACTTAAAAATAGAGAAATATCATGAATTAGATATAATTGGAGTTACATTAATACAGAAATATAATAACACTCTTTTTCTCTTTCATCTCTGTTTAAGTCTCCTCCTTTCTGTCATATATATATATATATATATATATATATATATATATATATATGTCTCTTCCTTTCTCTCATCTCTCTCTATCTATCTATCTGTATGTATATATATATATATATATATATATATATATATATATATATATATATATATAGATAGATAGATAGAGAGATGAGAGAAAGGATCTTCCTATCTCTCTATCTCTCTCTCTCTCTCTCTCTCTCTATATATATATATATATATATATATATACATGCAGATAGATAGATAGAGAGAGAGAGATGAGAGAAAGGGATCTTCCCTATCTCTCTATCTCTGTCTCTCTCTATATATATATATATATACACATGCAGATAGATAGATAGATAGATAGAGAGAGATGAGAGAGACACACACACACATATATATCTAAGTCTCTTCTTTCTCTCATCTTTTCTCTATATCTATATATATTTATTTATATATATATATATATATATATATATATATATATATATATATATATATATATATATATATATATAGAATATATATATATATATATATATATATATATATATATATATATATATATAAGTCTCTTCTCTTTCTCTCATCTCTCTATATCTATCTATATCTATCTATCTATCTATATATATGTATGTATATATATATATATATATATATATATATATATATATAAATGAGTGAGTGGTGAGTGGAAGAGAGTTTACAGAGAGAGATTTTAATGATGTACTGTAAATTATATCAGAAATAGATTGATATCAATTTATTTGATATCTGTTAAATATAGAATATCTTAAAACATCAACACTACAAATAAGCTTTTGAGAGAAGATTAGCAAAATCTGACCCCCCCACCAAATGGAATAATTCAAACAATTTTATTCTGAATTTAATAAGTCAATCAATGAAAATTATGATTTGCATTTAAGTAATAACACTTCAATTTTCTAGGCTAGGAAGTTGTAAAAATGTATGCCAGTTCTAATCTATTTATACCCAAAGAACAACTGAAAATATGAATTAATATGAAAAATAAAAACATGTTCAGTTTTGAACATCTCCCATGGATCTTAAAAAAAATGTTATTTCAGTAGTGGTTGGATCAGTTTGGTTTAGTTGAGTTTATAGCATATTGTGGGGTTATTCCCACTTACTTCACTAAGCCAAAAAGGTGGAGGTGGGTTTCTTTACATGAGATTTGAAAAGGTAGATATTTGTATTATAAAATGATGTCCCCTCCCCCCAACTGACAGGGTGAACAGTCAGATAAAAATTGGGGAGATAATTTCTATAATTTTGAGGAGAGTCTATATCATTCCAAAAGTTATGTTGCTTTTGTTGTTTCCACAATGTTTCACCGGATCCATTCTTCCAAATTCTTCAGGTGTAGAGTCGATAAGGAAAGTAAAAGGCACATTTCTGTTTTAATAGGAAAATTCAGTAAACAAAAAATAATGATGATATTTTTACTTGTTTTATGTATTTTCATTTTAATACCATGGGGATCAAGTGACAGCAGGTCTCTCTAGATTTTTAGTATCTATTTTAATATTCTTGTTAACTACTGTATTGGAACAATCTCAATCCTTCATTTAATCTTCACTATCTCTTTTTTTGTATCTTGTGCTTTTGAATGGTGCCAAGTGTTAGAATTATTATTGGTATACTGCATGTTCTTCAGTTTGTTCTGTTCCTAGGAGAGATCTTGATATATATATATATATATATATATATATATATATATATATATATATATATATTATTCCTTTGATATTTCCCCTTATAGTCTGTTGGAAGAGCCACATCTGCAATCTTTCAGACACTTGTAAGTAAATATTCATCCACATACATAAAATGTAATCTCTCTCTCTCTATGATAATATATAGTTTTAATGTATGCTATATTTATAGGTTAAAATGCTCATTATCAGGGATAGAGTATATGTAAATATAAAAGTGGACATTGAAATCAACACTAAGAGGTGACAGACTGTTTCAGACTAAACGTAATTGCCAGGTCATATGAAACAAACTGTCACCTCTTGGTGTTGACTTCAATGTCCACTTTTATATATACATATATTTCTATATATCAGAATAATGTTAGATAATTGAAGCACAAAGTGGAAAAAATTCTATGTAACACATTTCATTCTCTAAGAGACATGTGTTACATAATATTTTTTGCACTTTGTCATTTAATTATCAAACATTTCACAAATATAACAAAAAGCAAGCAAACAACAAAAGAAATAACGATATGAAACAATATTTTTGTTCAACAATAAATATTTTTTATATATAAGCAATATAATGTACAAAATTGTATGTTGCGAGTTGTTTAAATTGCTTCTAAGTTTTTTCTTGCATGGATTGAAATGTTTATGAAGATATTATATGAAAGATTAAGAGTTGAGAAGTTGTGTGCAAAAATAAAAGGTAAGTCTGATAAGGTATTTTTGTGTTTGTAGGAAAATTAAACAGTTTGTTTTTGGTGTTGAGTTCTGTAATATTGTACTCGAGTTACTGTTCTGTGTATGAAGTTGTCTCTCTTTGATTGAATGGGTCACTTGATGTTTTCTGTTGAGTTTATGTAGTTGAGTGAATGTACTTCGTAAGCTATGGAAATGTTAAGTAAATTTAACTTTAAGCCTGGTAAGATATGTGATTTGGATTTGTGTGCTGAGCTGAGAAAATTCGTAAGATTCAGTGTCAAAGTTGAATGATGTTTTGTATTTATTGATGTTTCAAGTCATGTAGGAGGCTCCAAGAAATTTGGCGCAAATTTTGTATCTGCTTAGGATACACACTAAACCAATATGATGCATATGTAGTTGAGAACACATGAAATTATGATTTTTTGTATATTAGCCAATCAGAAAGTGTTCTTAGTTACTTCTAGTCTGGAGCCAATTTTAATGGGGTGTTGGGCTACTTGGATTGATTCACTCTGAACCACTTTTAATGGGTGTTGTGTAGGAACCTACCACCCCTCTTGAAGATGAACTCGTCTACAAACAAGGACGTAAAATAGTGGCATGTAAAAAGACAGTGTCGTAGAAGTTCTTTTGCTGAGTTAGTTAGAGACTACTCAGGTGATTTCTGTACCAACTTACCAACCGAATAAACCCCCTTTTTATTGTTACATGTTATTTGGCGTTTGTCTTTATTAACCACAAATTAACATCATAACAATGGGTTTTTAAACAAATGTAGAAATCTGATTCTACAAGCTCATAGATGTTATATTCAGCACCCGATCTCCATAATTTCATGGATGAATGTTTTTGTAATTGTTTGTTCCACTCATCAGAGGTTATCAGCAATTGCCTGTTGTGTGTGTTTATCATTTCACTGAAAGACCTTATTCACTGTAATATTTGTGAAGTGACAAAACATTTTAAACAGTTTCTCATATTGTTAAACACTTCATATTTTATTGATATATGAAATAATCACTTATAAGAATCTCAAGGTTTATTTGCTGAATGATGGTGATGTCTAGCTGCTCAGTTTGGACAAAAGTCAGCTTGTTCTGCACATATGTAATCAAATGGCAGCAGCTGTTTATGTGAAATGTCCTGGATTTTTAAGTCTTTATAGACATCTTACAAGTTTGAAGCATTAAATTAGGTTGTAGATCTTTTTTGATAGACAAAGTGAAACAACTTTAACAACTTGAGAGTAAAAGTAAAACAATGCTGGACATTGCAAAAATAATTGTCAGGTATTATTGAAATATGAAGAGGTTTGTTGAGGATATTGGATGACTCAGATACAAGTCCGATAAGAACAAGTTGAGAATTTGACTTCACCGATCTCTGTCCTGTATCAAGATAGAAGTTATTAAAAAAAATCTGCCTTTTTCAAGCTATAAAATATTTAGGTATAGTGGCAGTAAAGAAATATATAAAAATACACAAGATGTTAGGCACAAAATAAAGTGGTAAAACATGTAAGATGGATCATTCAGCCTCCTTTAAAAGTTTATCCATATGGAGAGTCAAATCAAATGGACAAAAGAATACATGAAGACCAATTTTTCAATCATTCTTTTCAAAAACAAATACCATGCTACATTCAACAGGCCAAATGGATGGAACAAGGCTGGGCGGCTATTAGCAGAAACCCAACACTCAGGTTGAGACATCAACAAAGAGGAGACAGTGTGATGTTCTGGGATGGAAGTGAAGGTGTTAATCTGGTGAGTCTATAATGAATTCCAGATGGTATTAATATGGTAGCTCAGACTTATATTGATCTTTTGAAAATTAATGTAGAACTATATTTGAAGAAGAAGACAAATGATTACAAAAAGTAAGACAATCATATTCAGTGGTAAAAAATAATGGATATCTCAACAAAATAGGTTTCAAAGACTTGTCTGATGGTGGGTCTGTTTTATTCATATCACTATAACCCAGTTAAAAAATTGTGGAGCATTTTGAAGAGAACGGTTTACATTGATAGATGGAAATTTACCAGCAAAGATGAATTTTGGAATGCGATTACAGATACTTTAGAATCTGTTTAATAAGAAAAAAATCAAACAGCTCACAAAATCAATGGTTGTACAACTTCTAAAACTAGTTT
Source organism: Acanthosepion pharaonis (assembly GCA_903632075.3). Lineage (NCBI taxonomy): Eukaryota > Metazoa > Mollusca > Cephalopoda > Sepiida > Sepiidae > Acanthosepion > Acanthosepion pharaonis. Next base: position 495,548 of record CAHIKZ030000821.1, read on the forward strand.
TATAACATGGAGCATACACTTCATATGAATGTTGTTTTCCTAACTTTGTTGTCATTGAAATGACACAGTTTTCAATTTTTTTGTTCAAAATTTTTGTCTTCGTAAATTTTGCCTATATTCTGTATCTTGCAGATTATTTTTTGTATTTTATCAAGGATCTCTAAACATATAGCAGAAGCACCAGACCATATGTGGCAGCAATATTCAATGCATGGATGAATCTGAACATGATCATGGCACAAACAGTATCCTCCATTATAAGAATTAATTAAAAATTAATTTATTATAATTGTTTTCATTTTCATTAGGGGGCATTGCAGAGGATCAGTTGTTATATTTAATTAATTTTACTTTTAATCAAAAATTTTGTTTTAATTTAATAAAAGGATTACCTTGAATATTTTTAAGTCTCAACAAAAGCTTATTTATTTCCGATTTGCAGTTTTTTTTAGTTGCAATTTTATCACTGTTATCATTACCCTAACAAAAGAGATAATAGATGCAATAATATTGCAATTGAAATTATAGAAAAAGGAGTAAAACAGTAATAATGGTTGGCAATGCTTCATCTCATAAGTCAATATTATTACTAATGGCCATAGGAAGACATTCTAAAAAATTGTGATGAAAAGAAAATGAAAGAAATACATTTTTTTTTAATTTTAACACCAAACAGTGTTACTTGTTGGCAAAAAGTTTAAGCATTTTGTATTTTGTTTCATTGAGATATAAATGCCTTATATTAACTTGTACTTTCATTGCAAACATGTCATATGTTTACAGTGTAATTGCTTTTGGAATTTATTCATCATAGCTAGAAGAGCAGTAACAGATGTTTGCAATTGGCTGCTAACAATAGATGATGAATTTCTCACTCTGAATAATAAAATAAATATAGAACAAAATTATATTTTCCCACAATAAGGAGTTTAAAGATACAGAATTTACCTATGTCAGCATAACTTGATTTTGTATATTAGACTAGAAATACTCAAAGCAAAGGTATTTTCTCTTGATGTTTTGAAAAATGTGTTGTGGAAAGCAAATAACACTGTTATAGAAGAAAATAAAAAATTTCCAATAATTATATAAAATAATAACATAAACACTACCTTTGGATACTTTGTACTGGTTAGCAAGCTTGTCTTACTAGATCAATTATGACTGAATAATGAGTTTGATACTGACTGGGTGCTCCACATTTTCAGCCTTGTGCCACATCTAACATACACTTATAAAATCATTTTAGGCATCTCGATGTGGTGTAATGGTTAGCAAGCTTCTCCTAGAATAATTACAACTGAATAGTGAGTTTAATCCTCACTGGGTAACCCACACTTTTGGACTTATGCCATATCTAAGCTATATTTAGAAAATCACTATAAACACTACTTTCCATTGACTCTGCTATTATTTTATATACCTTCACTACTTGTTAATGTTTATTGTTTTAAAAAATGATGATTAGAAATGTAATAAAACCTAAACATATGAAAGTGAATTCATACATTTTCTTTGTACTTGAGAATTGGCAACAAAAATAAAAACACTATTTATTATATTGCTTATTTATAAGGAGTGACTGTAGTTAAAATAATAGTGATATCAATGGAAAAATCATCTTTTTGACACACCAATTTTTGTGGGCATATAAGTCCAAGTTTGCTGTATTTTCCTTGGTTTCGTAGTAAAATGATCGGTAATTTTGCTGTAAAAAACATGGTTTTACCAAATCATCATCAGATGCTATTAATTGCTATGTGTACTGCCTGACTTTATTTTTTTTCCCAAACTTACTCTATTTCATTTGGAAGTGTTGTTATTATTTTATTGTGGAAAGAGATTAAAGAAGCACAACAATTTGGAACATTGTTTTGCTTTTTTGAATGAATTTACAGATCTTTTCAGCTAGCTGGAAATCCATATCTTCATATGAATATTTCCTTTTGAGTAAAATATTGATTAGTTTCATGAACATAAAGTGGAAAAACATGAAACTCTGTGAGAGTAGAATGTGTAAGACAGGGCTGGATAATGAATAGATTTCTTGATGAAGTGGGATGTTGAAATATTGTCAACAACTTGTCTACTGCATATCTATGTTTGAGATCTCAACACTGTTATAAATGCATATGATTGCATGAGAGAACAAATGAAACAACAAAGTACAGCTGGTGAGGCGAAAAGAAAAAAAGACGAGAACTGTTAATATAAAATTCTTTGTATTGCTGATATAGAAGTTCAAAGTGGAATGTCTCTTTGTGGTTGAGGGAAGTGACCTGGAGGATGTGGAGAGTCGGTAGGGCTTTGAGTTGATGCTTGTGTTAGGTCAGTGAGTGGCATTCTTAAAAGCAGACAGGGTGGATCATGACAGTGTTTTTTGTCATGCCTTTTGCTAAAGCAAAAGGCATGACAATGTTCATGCTTGGCTCCTTTTCATATTGTTTTGAGGGGATTTTAATTTGTGAGCCAGATCTGATGCTTGGAGCCCCTGTGCTATTTTTAGTTTTGCTTCCTTAGCATTCCCATCTGTCTGATAGTTTTTGTTGTGGAGTGAATCAGAAAGTGATCTAGTTTGAAGCAAAGTATAACAATATCAAAAAAAGAAGAAAATATATAAAGTGGCTTTAAGGTCCAGATAACTGAAGCCCAAAAATTGGAGGTACAGATAATTCAGGAAGTACAGTAAATTTTTCTTCATTTTTTTTTTAAAGTGAACCCATGAATTGAAACAGGGATGAGAGTAGTGATAGCACCTGGCCTGAATCCATCATAAACTTTTAGAATGTTGAATTGTTAAACTTTAAACACTTTAAATGCATCAGTGTATAAATAATAAATAATAACTTTCAACATTTGACTTGTGTCTTTGATGCTGAAAATTAGCTGGCCTCTTGGCTTACTGAGAGTATTTCATACATTTTTCCACAGAGATGGGGTGAGATATAAGGCCAACTTTTTTTTTTTTTTAAAAGAAACCACACACATCTTGGAGTGGGTGGATGCAAGTATTGCTTAATTCTCTCTCTAATTCTAATTCACTCTTCTCTGATTACTAATATCATCCTAGAACAATTAAAGTGTCCACTGTACACACATGATGAAGGCCTTGGTTTACAATCTGCTATTATTTTTATTATTATTATTATTATTAGTATTAGTAGTAGTAGTAGTAGTAGTAATGAGAGGAGATGTAATATTTTTTTTTATTGATTTGCTTTATAATATTTCCTATATGTTTTTATAAATTGATATAATTTGGTTGGATTTATTTTTGATTTTTTTCTTTTCAAATCTACATGTTACATATGTAAGTAATTGAAATAACAAGGAACAGGCTAGTTTATAGATGCAAGTATTATTTAATTCTCACTAAGTAATAATCCTAATTCTTTCAGTGCTGCTTGCAAAATGAATGCCTGAAATCATGTTATTTTTCTGGATTTTTAAAAGTGTTTAGAGAGAAGACATTGTAGTTCACAGACTATAAATGACTGTATAAAACATAAATCTCAAAACAAAAGATGGCCACAAGTTTTTGTTTCTTTGTAATTGTGACATTTCTCTTTTGGTTTGAATCATATTCTCATGGCAACAACAAAAAGAGAAAATAGAATTGATACATTTCTAAAGCAGAAGCCATGATCAGAAATTGGAATCAGAGTAGTGATAAGAGGAAGAAAATGATTATTGAAACCAATTAATTTTTATCATATTTGCTTTGAGTAAAAAGGGAAAAAAATAATAACTCAAAATGTGATCCAGTTATCTAAATAAATAAATGGTAAATTCTGTCTGTCCGTGTGTCTGAAACTTCTCTAACTTGAGCCACACTTGCTCTATATAGACATAGTATATTGTTTTGAAATCAGGATAATCCCAAGATTGAAAATCTGCCCTTCATCTGGTGCTTGAATGCCCAGCATTTGGATTTGTGTCTGGATGAGGAAGGAACAGTTAAAAATTAAAAGAATTAAAAGAATTTATACATTTCTAAAACAGAAGCCATGATCAAAAATTGGAATCAGAGTAGTGATAAAAGGAAGAAAATTATTATTGAAACCAATTAATTTTGATTTTTGTTTATAGATACTTTGTTCAAATAAATTTAGAAATTTTTAAAATAAAAAAATTGTTTCATAAAAAATTTATAGATTATTATTATTATTGTGCTTGTCACTCCCTTCATAAGTGCATATGTCTGTTATGCCTTGCCAATACCTCATAAATAATAGACAATTCCGTTTTGATTGTGTGGAAAGAGGGGAAAAGACACTATTTGGGTTCAGTGGGAAAATGCAAGAAAGAAAGAAGGGAAGATAGAAGTGGAGAGAGAGAGAATCAGATTAAATGGATAAGAACAGATACTACACTTTGATCTGAATCAAAAGGCTGAGAAGTATGACAACCGTGATAAAAGTAACATTCTGATGTGCAGTATTAAACAATAGAGATCGAGTAAGGCAATTGCCAAAAATCTAGTTATCATATAAATAAAATAGCATTGTCTGCTGAATTATTTTTAGATTATTATTACAAAAAATGTTCATCAGATGGGGATTTGGCCAGTTGTTATTATTCGCATTTTTTCTATCCACTCTGAGTGTATCATTAACCTCAACATTCATCCACGTTTTGTAGGCAGCAGATTCCCTGCTGTTTTCTGTATATGTTTACATGCCTCTGTATATCACCTGATGGACCAGCCATCTCCCCAACCATCGTCTTGCTTCATTTGCACAAGTATGTATATAAAGACCTTGCAACAAACCTACAGCTATCATGTACCCACTTAACAAGGGAACTGCTTCCTGTAGATCGCATTTAGGTCTTGAAATATTATCAGCCTCATTCATTTAAGCATAATAAGAACAGTTAAGAAAGATTAGAAACATCAATAAGCAATGTTTTAAAGATTGCACAGAAAACTAGAATCCATCAGTTTTTTGTTTGCACATTAAAGCTTTAATATTTTCTCCTGTTCAGATTTGATGAAGTGATTTTATTTCAAACTAGCTTAAAAGTTTAAGATAGCTCTTGCATAGGGTTAATTGGACCTCCAGCCCAAATCTAAGGGACCTCTGGTCCATCTTAGGAAACAGCAATGATAATTTGGAAGAAATAACTTTGAATTCCTCAATTCAATCCATGGAACTTCAAAACTTTAACTCTGATTTGAGTTATAAGTCTAATTTGGGCTAAAAAATTGAGTTCTTCAAATCACAAACTGTGCAGAACTTCAAAACCACATCACAAAACCTTTAATTCTGATTCCTTGGCATTTTGAAGAAATAAAATTGATTTCCTCAATTCACAAAGTTTTGGAAATATTTTAAATTGAATTTAAAACAAAATTTTTAAAATTCATAATGCTTTTGTGTTACTTTAAACTCACTATAAACGAAAAACTTATAAAATCAATAATTTTTTTTTCAGTTATCTTAAAATTTTAATTTTTAACTGTTCCCTCCTCATCTGGACAAAAAATCCCAATGCTGGACATTCAAGCACCAGATGAAGTATATTTAAGCAGCATATCTTCATTCAAACATGTTTCATTGAATAATACTGACATATCATGTCTATTTTTGTACTGGTCCTTTCCAGTTCTCTAATTTGTTTCTTGATGTTAAGATGAAATTCATTAAGGAAGGTGCCATAGTTTTTTCCTACCCAAGTACTTTTAATTTCCTCTGAGATCATTCTCAGGAGTCAATTACAAAGACAAGCTGATTGTAACTGTGATAAAATCTTCATTTCATTGTGATGCTGATTTTTAAAAAAATACTCATGAACGCGCCCTGTTATAATTATTTAAAAATTAAAACTTTAATTATCTGTTGTAGCTATGGAATTTTTGTGAAACATACATCCCAATATAAGGGAACTGACCCAAAATTGGTAGAATTTCAAAATAGCATTAAATTTTTGTTATATGCACTTCAACATGTTGCTTCTACACTTGTAATAAGTTTTATAAATGTGTGTGTGTGTGTGTGTGTGCGTGTGTGTGTGTGATAATTAGGTTAAAATTATGGCCAGGAAAATTATAATGATGTCTGGAATTTGTTTTTTTGTGAAGGTTTCTTTACATTTTTTTTATCCTAGCTTTTTGTTGCTCACATTCTTTCTGTTTTTTTTTCTATTTAAACTACAGCAACAAACACAAAAAAATAATACCCCATATAATTTCTAAGATACTGTAGTATCATATTCTTTTGACAACCTTCTGTAAATTATTCAATTACTGGTTTGGGCAGTGACAGTGTGAGAATGTTAAAACAGAAATTAGAAACATTCACACACCCACAAAAAAAAGATTCATGTATAAGAAATGTATTTGTCAGGATAAATAAAAATTGTTTATAAACAATTTATTTAGTCTTTAATTGAATTTATGACGTGTTCATTCTCTGTTATTTGTTTCTTTAAGAACCTAATTGATTTCACTGAGTGGTCCACTTTGTCTCTTCATGGGGAAATGATATATACATTTTTATATATCAAGAGCAATTTTAAAAAAATCTATGACAAAGTGGAAAAAATTTCCCTGTGATGTGTTATATCCTTTAGAATTTCATCAGACAAAAGTGATGTTTACATTGATGTGACTGCATAGGCACATAAAGGAGAGGTGACACTGAAATTTTAAATTTAAATTAAACCCAATCACTGCAATATGTTCAAGTTTAGTGTCAACCATTATCTTACCCACATATCCCCATAGACTGTGTTGCTTAATTTGTAATCCTCTATCTTGAGTAGCTCTTGGGTTTTGTACAGAGTGAAGACCATCATTGTATGAACCAAAAAAGTGATGTTTATGTTGATGTGACTATATATGTGCATAAAGGGGAGGGGATTTTAAATATGCATTTTGCGGATATAGCCTAGATGATTTCATTTAGTTTCTTTTTTTTATTTTTATCACTTTGTTATTAAGTATTGCACATTGTGATAATAGAAGATTTGCCAAGGTGAAATGTTGTAAGAATCTGGATGGAGTTCATCCACAGTAAATGTGCATCCAGGTTTTTAGATTTATGTATACAAGAAATAAAAAATGAACAGTAAGATATATAATCCGGTTTTCTCATAGATATTTTTATTTTTACAAAATAGTGCTCAATGTAAATTTACAGAGCATTAATATTATAAATTAACTGATTTAAAATATGTTTTTTTTTGCTACACAGTTCTAACCATGTTTCAAAAATGGAAGCTAAAAGCTTCAAATTTAATTTTGTAATTAAATTAAGGACATGTCTTTAATTTAATTAATTACAAAATTAAATTTGAAGCTTTAGCTTCCATTTTATAATTAGAACTGTGTAGTGAAAAACCATGTTTTAAATCAGTTAATTATAATATATATATATATATATATATATATATATATATATATATATATATATATATATATATCAATGTATATCAAGTCTAGCAAAATCTGTAAACAGTGTGATTGTTTGTTGGGGCTTGCTATAATTGGTCTCTAGGACTCTCCCACTTTTTTTCCTCTTCTCATCAATCATTTGCAAATTTAAATTTATTGTATTTTGCCTTTTGTACTTCTGATTAAAAAACCTTGAAGTGTGGGAGCAAAACCTGTTTTCCTCTTTCATTTTTTTTATTTTATATATATATATATATATATATATATATATATTGTTTTTAATTATGCCAAGTAATATTCAGCTAAATGTCTTTACAGCAATACTCAAGTTTTGTACCTCTAAGAATGCTTTTAAATATATGTATATGTGTGTGAGTGTAAAATAGTTATATAAACATACACAAAACACTATCCTTGAAAATGAATGTAATAACATTCGAAAGTATTTGGGGAAAGATAAAATAAAATATAAATAAATAAATATGAACATTGGTAAATTTGCCAATTATATAAAACTATTAATTTGGAAAGTTGAAAAAGTTAATAAAAAATTGGATAGGCAAAACTTGTTAATATTATTCAATCAAACATGTTTGAAAGAATTCTTGCTGCCGAAATACACCTTATTTAAAATAAACAGTGTTTCATTGGTTATGTTGCAATAAAATTTACTTATTAAAGAAAAAGAAATGCTTTATTTCAAAATTGGATTACTTTAGTTTACAATAAAAGTAAATTGCAGAAAATTTACCAATGCATTGGAAAAGTAAATAAAATGATGAGCAATCAATTTGTCATTGAAAGTTCTCAATATCAAAATTACTAAGATAGCTGCTAAGTAAAGCCAGTCAATAAAACCTGAATAAATTGTGAGGATAAATACAAAGTGTGATCAAAAAGTTATGGGAATTTGAAGAGCATATGTTAACTAAATGTTGTAGGAATTCTTGTAGGAAACCTTTGAAAATCTATTAGAATCCCAATATATATTCTCAAGGAGATGATTTTGAAATGATGGCAAAACCAGGTGTAATTTTGAAATTAAAAAAAATATTCACTTTTTCTCAAATTTTGAATTTCGTCTTATATATTAAAAAAGATTTTAAACAGAAAATTTTTTTTAACTTTCCAACATTTAAAGAAAAGAATGTAGGTGATAAAAAAAATCAAAACATTTTATTTACTTTTACAACACGTATGTAAATTTTCTTCAATTGGTTGTTATTGTAAACTAAAGTACTCCTATTTTATATATATATATATATATATATATATATATATATATATATATATATGTATGTATGTATGTATGTATGTATGTGTGATGCCTCGAAGCGGTGTAATGGTTAGCAAGCTCGTCTTGCTACGGACAATTACAACTGAGTAGTGAATTCGATCTTCACTGGATGCCACATACTTTCGTCCTTATATATATATATACGCACAAAAAAACACATCTGCCTTCCTACTTTATATATCTTCATGCTTTAAAAAACTTTTACAGCTAAAATGTCTATTCCTCTTTGTAGAACATAGGGCTGCAACCATACTGAACTTGTTGTAAGTATATTTTTATAGAGTAAAGTTACTAGCTCCATACTAAACCATCTGATTTTGAATTCAGGGTTATCCTTCTCTTTGACTGGCTGTCAACCAAGGTGTGAGCCCTGCCTGTCCTATAGTTTTACTCATAGCAGGATAAGAAGAAATGAAATTATACCTTTCCCAAGACGATTAATGCAAAATAAATACCAAAGATTCTATCAGCTATAAAATTTAAATAGAGGGCAACAAAAACTATGAAAATAAAATCATTGTAATTTATTATTTACTCTAATTACATGCTGACTATTGTCTTCATCTTTGTTTTTGCTTTCATAACATTTCAACTCTAGTGCCTTCTGGTCTTCATCAGTTGTATGTTGGTCTGGGTAACCTACAGGGAATTTCGAACTTTAAGGTTAGACTGTTCTTATTTCACTGATCATGTCTAGGGATATTTTGTTTAATTGTTATTTTTAGTACTGCTTAGTTATTGTTCACCCTGTTTTCACTGAGCCCATATACACAATGCCCGCCCCAGGGATTGAACTCACTAGGCTATTGTCCCATATGTGGTACAAATTAATCTTCTCAGTTATGTTTTTTACTCATTTCAGTCATTTGCCTTCCTCAGAGAGAAGACGTTCAAAACATTGCAAAATAAACAAAAAAAATGCCTCGTTTTTAAAATTTACAACTATATTAATCTAGAATAATCTTCAAATAAAATATTTCATCTTATCAACATATATAATTCTTTTTTTCATTCATCATTATGATTTTTCTTTTGGAAATTGTTTCACTCCTTCATTTTATTATTTCTTTTTCCACTTTATTCCTATTTTGTCTTTCATTCTTTTCCTTCTCCCTTATCTTTTTATTCTATATTTTTCAATTCTCTCTTTCATTTTTTCCTTTCTACAATTTCTTGTTCTTACATTTTTTTTAAACATTTCTTCATCCTCTTCTTTTAGAATAATTTTTGCTACTTTTCTTCTCATTCACTTTTTCATTATTTTCTTTCTAGCATAAGAAAAACCTATTAGTTCAAAATAAAAAAAAAACAAGGATAGACAAAATCAGAAATAAGCAGAAAACATTGTAGTCCTACCTGATGTCGATCAGATCCATTTGAAAGAAGATGAAAATGAAGATGGTAAAGAAGTAAAATATACAGTCAAGAAGACTGCAAATCTGGAAACCTTTCATTGCTAAAAGTGGGAGATGTACATCTTTTACTAGAATGCAGCCTGCCCCCCACCCTGCAACTTTGCCCCGCCCTGCCAGCTGTAGAGCAGGTGAGATAATAAGTCTTCCCACCCATCTAATCATTCTTCTACCTTTCATCAGACCATATATTTATGTAAATAGACTTTCTGTAGGAAGCAGGACTCCACGTGACCAGAAAGAAAAGAGAAAAGCAAAGAGAAAGAGTAAGCAGAATGGTTAGAAAAGCTTAGGAGTGGTCACTCTTCTACCTGTCCAGCAACATTCTCAACATATACAAATCTGCCATTGTTGGCATATATATATATATATATATTTATTACTTAAACATTATTTTTAGTGGATACCTATATTTGAGTAGATGCTCCATTTATTTATTAAACAGTAAATTTTTTATTTTTGTCTACCATCCTGAATATCCAAGAATTCTTATTAAATAAAAATATGTGATCTTCACCAGGATTTGAACCGGTGTCCCCCTGAGCAGAGGAAACCATCGTTATTAAAGAAAAATAAAGCACTCTTCAACTTTGCTTGATCAGTGATGTACTCTGTGGCTGAGTCAGTATAAGCTTGTCAAATCTAATAACAGTCTCTTCTGCCAAGGAAGATGCAGGTTCAAATCCTGCCGGAGAGTACATATTCTATTTTAATATGATTTCTTGAGTATTCAGGCTGGTAGACAAAAAAAAATATACTGCTCAATAAATAAATGGAGTCTCTACTCAAATATAGGTATCCACTAAAATAACATTTAAGTAATAAAATCTGTTGGATTAATAAATAAAAAAAAAATCATCACTTCTTTATATATATATATAGTTCAAGGGTCTTGTGCCCACTCCCATCTATGATTGTGTTCAAAAGCATGGCTTTGTGAATGATGAAGTGTTTTTCACCCTACAAACCTTTTTCCACAGATGAAATGCCACAAGCCTCCCACTACTCTATCATTATTTCCATGACAAATGCTCTGACAAGCAACATTCCTCATTTCCATCAGTTGAAAGCTAAGACCTGCCATGTCACATACACTGGGATGAACCATGCCTGTCTCATTCATATTCCATTAGTAAGAAAGATGTTCCACTCAGATAGCTCTTTCCCAAGAACTGCTACTTTTTGGAGCAGACTCCTGAGAGGATGCTTTCCCAATCACTACAATTTTAACCACTGCTAGTCTAGGGTTAATCATTATCTTTCCTAAACCTTTTTAAATAATACTTCTTACATCTATTGCTAAAGATGCTAGAAAATGGTTGCTTCCTTGTACCACTCAAGTAAGTACCTGACTCCTACCTTTACAAGAGCCAGATCAAACTTATAATAGCTTATACAAGAACCTCCATCAGTAAATCTCTACATCGAGTAGCTCTTAGGCCTTGTATTGTAGTAAAAAAGAAAAAAAAGGAGCAATTTTCAAATCACTTGCGGCATGAAACAGACAGTCACCAGGCAGTGTTGATTTCTATACATTGTTTATATCTACAAATACTCTATCACTTTCCCCCCATAAATGTAGGAAATTTTGAACATATATATATATATATATATTCTGTGTATTTATGCAATAAATGTTGTTCTTTTTTGTTCAAATGTTATTAAAGACAACTGAAATTTTGTGTCGATTAATTTTATTAATTGACTTTTCCACATTACGAATAATCCTTCTCAGATCAGGTGTAAATTCTGTCTGAGATTGTTCAAAGTTCATTTTGTAAAAAAATATTGCCCAAGCTTTTGACTTTAAGACATCATCAAGACAAATGGATTTACTCTCTAGTTTTTAAAATAGATTGCCTTGTGAACTTTTGCACACAACTAATATTTTAATATTATATGCTAGTATATACATACATACATACATATATATATATATATGTGTGTGTGTGTGTGTGTTTGCAGATATGTTTGTGCACGTGCATAGAAACTTCTTCCTTACCAATGTACATAATTCAGTTCAGTTAAAACCTCACATAAACATTCAGTTAATTATGTTCAACTATGGATTTATTGATGCATCTTTCTATCCTAAAACTTCAGACAGACCATTTAAAAAAAAAAAAACACTGTTTACACTGTTTATATTTGGACGATTGTCCTCATCTTTGTTGTTTTTATCACAACGTTTTGGCCATTGTGCCCTCAAGCCTTCTTCAGGTGTATATCAGTCTTGGTGGTCTACAGGGAATTATGAACTGAACCCTATAATTTATTCTATGGGGGTAGACTGTTTTCATTCCACTTCTCATGTCTAAGGATATTGTCTAGTTTTTTATTTTATTTAGTACTGTTCAGTTATTGCTCACCTGTTTCTACTGAGTACAGGACACACTACTGGACCCAGGGATTGAACTCACAACCACTATGTCACCAAATTCAACTAGTTCATAAAGGGTTCACTTCAGAATTCCCTGTATGCTACTCAGATTGATATATACTTGAGGAAGGCCAGAGAGCATAATGGCCGAAACATCATAAAAACGACAATGAAGACAATAGTCCAAATATAAATAGTGCAAATAATGATAACTGTGGGAAAATGAAATAAAATCAATGAATAAAATAATAATAAAGAATAATAAAAATAAATTTCATTTTCCCATGATGCAAGTAATAAAAGAGCCAGAAAGGGTTTCTGGTCACATGCATGATTTTATGGCCCTATTTCTGAAAAGGACAGAATTTTTCTCTTTTCCACTTTCCAATGGCACCATTTGAATGTGTTTCAGCAGCCTTACTCATGTAATAAGTGAATTGGTTATTCCAACTCAGTGCAAAATTGACTTGAATGTGACCATTTTAACCATTGTTATCCTAACTTACCTCTGAACCAAAAACGAAAATAGACATACCCAAGAGACACTGTGAGCTTTGTTTCACTATAAGTCATAAATATTTGTGGTAGAAACTCAGGTTTTTGTATGCTTCTATCTTCTTGGTTTACATAATGAACATGCACACACATAAAATACACGCAAACACACAACCTGTTAAATTCTGTAAATCCTCATACCAGAAATTCAGGCAAGAAAAGTTTTCTAATCTTGTCAACAAGTTTATGACAAAAATTGAAAAAAGTAAGCTACTTAGTGTAAATAATAAATACTTTAGTCATTCACATTTGCAAGATAAAGAGACAAGTTTTCTCAGTTTGTAGAACAGAATACAGATCGTATTAACAAGTAAAGATGTTTGTAAATGTTCATAATCTTACCTTCAGTAATAGAGATTCCTTCATCAGAATATGAATAGGTATGGGCCAAACGACAAATAGAATAGCATCCCTGAAAACTGTAGAGAACAAAAGACTTGGTTACCTTTTATTCTATCTTCTGCTTCCTTTCTCAGGAGACTGTATGCTTATATTTTATTTTTTAGATGCTGGTTGCCAATAGAGAAGGGGTCCTAACCACACCTTGTTCATCTTGACGGGTAAATGTCACAGAGCGAGAAGAAAGCCTGCACTCATTTTTGTTATTTTTTTCTTTAGTTTCACTGCCTGATGTCTCCTCAGGGGAAGATGAACAATGACAGAGAGTGTGAATGAGAGACAGATGAGAGAGACAAGGGGGTGGGATAATACGGGTGCTTAGGGTGGCTCAGCTATCCACATTCTTTTACTGATTTATTCATTTGCTACTTTGCTTTTCTCTTTCTGTATTTCATGTATTCACTCTCTCTTTCTCTCCATTTATCCTTCTGTCAATTCTAGGAAGAAGAAAATCTAGTTTGAGACAGTCATTCAAGTTATTTCACAAGAGAAATATATATATATATATATATATATATATATATACCATGTCTGGTTCCTGTCAAGGTTGATAATAAGTGCAAGTACTTTTAGAAACAATGATAAGAGTACTGAAATGCTAGGTAGTATCACTCCTCCTATACAGCAGTGAATGCTGGACAATTACCTCACAGGTGAAGGAGAAGCTCTGAGGCAACAGAAATGTGGCTCTACAGAAGGATGATGAGAATATCAGAGCATATAAGCAACAAAGAAGTCTTAAGGAGAATGGAAACAAAAAGTACACTTATACTCAGAATCAGGAAGAGACAGTTGAGATTTTGTTGGACATAATGAAGAAGGAGGGTTTGGAGAATTTGACACTCACAGGACACATCAATGGCAAAAGGGACAGGGAGAGGCAGAGTCTAGCCTACCTGACAAACTTGTGTGAATGGATGGTGGAAGAGAGGGTGGAAGGAATGGCAAAAAGACAAACATTACAAAGAGCTACAAGGGAAAAGAAGTTGTTGAGGTCCATGATCACCCATGTCTTGAAGAGACATAGAATAAGATGAAGACTATTAGGTACCTGTGGGAGATTGGTTTGTCTAAGTATTCACTCAACAGATCTTTACTTTGTCAAGCCTCATGACATGACCGTGACAAGATGGGACAAAGTTTAATGATATGTTTATGTATGTTGTATGATGGTTGTCAGTACAGAAAGTGAATTGGCAAACTGAGTTCAAATTCCAGCCAATCCTGTTTCATTCACTTTTGCAAAATTACACTTAGGAAAAGAATGAATCTATCTCTCCCCCTCCTCACCAGCTATGGGTTAAATAGCAGAGTAGCCTTGAGTTGCAACCAGTCTGAGAGAATGAAAACTCTGGATTCTGAAATGTAGAGAAGGTAACAAGAAGCCACTCCAAGAATATATGGGAATTTTCATACATAATAAAGGAAAGGTATCTACAGAGAGTCATGATTGCCTATGTCTTGAAGGGAGATGACATTAAAAGAATCTAGAAACATCACTTTAGATTTGCAAGAGGAAATATAAAATTAACAAAGTGAAGTTCAAAGAATGCTTGATATAACTGATCTAGATTTAATAATAAAAAGTAGACTGGGCTGTTTAGCCTTGTATAGCAACCATTCTAAAAGAATGGAAACTCTGAATTCCAAACCATGGAGAAGGCAATGGGAAACTATCCATTGTCTTTCCCAAAAATGTATGGTAATTCACAGATAATAATAAAAAAGGAACTTGTGGAGAGCCATGTTTGCCTTTGTCCTGAAGGCATTTAAAAAAAAAATTAACAAGAAACTTCTGCCCAAATTCAAATTTAGTTTGCTGAATCTATTTTCTGTGTTGCTAACCATTTATTAGGTCTGTGCAAAAGTTCATTCACTTTTGCAGAAATATTCTTAGGAAAAGAATGAATCCATTCCTCCTCCTCCTAACCAACTATGGGTTAAATAGCAGAGTAGACTGGGCTCTCTAGCATTGAGTGGAAACCAGTCAAATTAAAATTTAGTTTATTGAATCTATTTATTTTCTGCATTGATAACCATTTATTAGCTTTGTGCAAAAGTTACCAGCACATTTTCTTTACTTTTTTTAACTAGAGGCTGAATACATATTAAAAATTTGTTATTGTTAAAAATATAGCATGCTGGAAACATTTGTTTCATGAGCACATAGGATAGTGGTTATCAGAACACAAAGTGGAATTGGCATGCCAAGTTCAAATTTTGTTGCATTCACTTTCACACAAATACCCTTGGAAACAGCATGTATTCATTTTTTAGCTAAATAATTAAAATGGGTTAAATAGTAGGGTAGACTGGCTTCTCTTGCCTTGATTGACAACCAGTCTAGAAGAAGAACAACTCCAAATTCAAAGTCAGTTGTGGTGAGTCTAGAGCCCTTTACTCCACAGGGCTAGCCTAATAGAAGCTAGGGAGAGAGAAAGAAAGAAAGCAATTGGATAAGGAATAAAATATGTGTATCTATAACTACACTATATTTACTTGCTGATACAATGTAATGTTTTTCCTATCTGTTGTTCTTTAACATTTTCTCAGTTTTTTAAGTTAAAAAAAATACATCAAAAAATAAATATCTGTCGCCTTTGAACAGTACAGATACACAGTACAGGGTCAGTGTATTTGAGCAGGTGCTTGGATTTATGGATACATGTAGGAATCAATTCAGACCTCATGTTCAGCAAGTTAGGGTTATTTAAGTGTTTTAATATAAGCTTTTCCAACAAACACAAGTTACATCTGTCTCCCATTCCATGGAATGGCTCAGCTTTTGCGATTATCTCCCAGCTTATGGTTGGGTGCTTATGGTTATTTTTTAATCACCAAACATACTTTCCTTATAAAAATACTTATTACTATTAGTTGAAATTTATAAAATCTTTTTCTAAAAACAGTTTTTCAGGAAAATAAGCTTCTCAAGTCCACTATCTCTTCCTCACATTTATGGGACTTTCTTTTCTTGCCTTTTGTCTAAGTACATTATTTACATTATTCGGACTATTGTCCTCATATTTGTCACCATATTTATTACAATGTTTCGCCCATTGTATGCTCCGGTCTTCTTCATGTATTTATTTCGCTCACTGGGTAGACTGTTCTAGTTCCATGTGCCATGTTTAATGGATGTCAGTTATCAGTTATCTCCTGTTATTTTCCCTCTGAAAGTTCTCCACTGCCTTAACCGGGTACATTCCAACCACCTGAAGAAGACCAGAGTGTACAACGGCCGAAATGTTGTAATAAACATGCTGACAAATATAAGGGCAATAGTGCGAATAATGTAAATAATGTACATAATACCTCATCTCAGAAATACAGACAGATACTTTTGTCTAAGGTATTGCAGAAATTCAATAGCTTGATTATATCATTATTTTCCCTTCTAATTACATGTGCTATTCATTTTTGTTGTTGCTGCTTTTGGAAGTTTTCAAGTGTAGTTATTTTTGTTATTTGACAAAGTTCTTTGTGATTCTGTAGCATCAATCAATCTGGTGAAGGATTGTCTTTAAGACTTAGAGGATTTATTCACTTGAAGTCATTTTTAATCATTGTTCTGAGAAAACTGTTGATCTGTACACTGAGAACAGAAATTTATTGGGAATTATTTTTTAACTTATTTTTTGTAAACTATGAATCTAGGGCAATCTTTAATGTTCATGCCTGCAAAAAACTGGTGTGCCAAGAAGGATGTTTTCCCCCTTAATGCCACTATTATTTTAACTACTTTCACTCCTCAGCAATATTTATCATTTTAAAAATCAATGATCAGAATTTTAATAAAAACTAAACATGAAACTGAATTTATACATTTTCTGTGTTCTTGAACAAAATTATGCTTAAAGATTGCTGAACCTTGTTTGATAAATCATTAATAAAATAACAGAGTAAAATGAATTATTTCAAACCTAGGATCCAAATATGAATTTTACAAGTATAATATTAATAATGTACAGAGACACAAGTTGTTTCTGTGGATTTAAATTTTTTCTTTCTTTTGATGTAAATGTGAAAATAATTTTTACTGAGTTAGCATTAAATCTAAAACCTCAGGCTGAACACTGTTGTAACTGCAGGTTTTACAACTTAACCCTACTCACAACAGCATGACTACGTTGCAAATGTAATAAGTCATCAAGTTTAGCACATAGATATTCCTCTTAGTTGGCAGAATATATTTTTTTGAGACCACACCCTCAATATGGAAAATGTTGAACATAGCAAATTGCAAAGATAGAGATTTTTCCAACATTCAATCTCATTATGTCAAAATATGGTTAGTTATAAGATGAAGTGCTTCCACAAAACAAAAATGTATGATACATATTTATAATTTTCACCACTTTAATTTACCCAAATCAGTGTAAATATTAACTTCAGAGCCATTGCTATTCTGAACAAACAATTTAACATGTATGTTTCCATGGTCCTATGCTTTCCATTCATGAATTGGAATGATTATATTGAATCAAGTGCTAGGTCTGCTGCTGCTGGTTCACTGTGTCGTTCCAGGCAATTTTTCTCACCAGAATCCATGTTGCATGTTTATAAATCTACCATTTGTCTGTGCATTGAATATTACTGTCACATCTGATCTGGTGCTGCTCCTGATATATATTTTGAGGTTTTTGAGAAAAACCTATGAAGGATTTATAATGTTACTGGAATCCAGACTTCAGTCACATTTTCACTGCCATGATGTGGCTTCCCTCTGTTTTTTCTGTAAATATTTTCTAATGAACTTTCATCTTTGGTACCTCAACCACATGGACTTAAAACCTTTAGCACTCTTTAGGTGACTATTTTTGCCAAGCAAAATATTAATCCTGAAGTTGAATTTGAATTTCTTGGTTGTGCATTCATATCATTCTATGGCAACACTTAAAATAATCTTGACTGAAATTGAGAGCCAGGCTACTGCAATTTCAAATATATAGAACTAATATAGAAAACGCTATATTTTGAAGGGATTCCATATGCAGTAAAAAGGGAAAGCAATATTTATAAATGATGCAGAGTGCTAAATGTTAAGCATACTAATATATTAGCAACTACGCCTCATCATTTTACTGTTGAAATAGC
Source organism: Acanthosepion pharaonis (assembly GCA_903632075.3). NCBI lineage: Eukaryota > Metazoa > Mollusca > Cephalopoda > Sepiida > Sepiidae > Acanthosepion > Acanthosepion pharaonis. Next base: position 514,084 of record CAHIKZ030000821.1, read on the forward strand.
TATATATAACTGTAAGTTCTATTCTAAAAATTTCTTTTCTGGCCTGTGGAACTCTCTTCTGGTTTCATGCTTCTCTGCTATCTATGATCTTCAAAAATGTAAATGCAAGGTCAGTCACCATCTTTTGTCTTTCTGAATTCTGTTCTTTTATTGTCCTGTCTTCTCATTAACATCTTCTCTCTCTCAGTAACCACTTGTTTGTTAGTGGCATTATTGCCTTGCTTAGGGTGAAATGATTGAAAAAAAATTATATATATATATATATATATATATATATATATATATATATATATATATATATAAAGAAATATTCGACAATAATAAAGCTAGATATAACAAAGTGCTAGAATGCAGCAACCATAATGTGAAATTGGAGTATATAGCAAGAAATAACAACAAAGATAAAGGTGAAATTATATATACACATGTTATAAATTACCTTTTTAAAGCTAAAACAATGCAAACATAACATAATATGGTTCAACCCATCATACCACAGTAAAGTCAAAACCAAAAGTAGGTAGAATTTTCCTGAATTTTGTTAACAAACACTTTGGTCATTTTCCAACACTAAAAAAGATTTTCAACAAAAATAGCATTAAGGTAAGCTATAGCTGTACAAAGAACATAGATAGTTACATATCCTAACATAACAATAATGTATTAAGCAAGCTCCCAAACAAAACGCTAAAAAATAATAGTACTAAAAGTCAATGCAACTGCCATATAAACATAACCTGCCCATTAAATGGCCAGTGTATGACTGAAGGCATAATATACAGAGCTGGGATCAATTCAGAAGATGATGTTAAATATTACTTTGTATCCACTGAGAATAGCTGGAAATTGTTTTTTTACCACCGCATAATAACACTGAGCAATATCAAATACAAAAACTGCATAACACTTTCAAATTATGTTTGGTGATTTAAAACCCAACCAGCTTCATGAAAAATATAGCAACAACAAAATTTTAGAGAAAATGTAAACAAAAAGAATATTTCAATTTAGAATCAGGAAGAGGTAGTTGAAATTTCTAGGGTACATAATAAGGAAAAAAGGTTTGTAAAATTTGATACTCACAGGACAAATTAGTGGCAAGAGGGACAGAGGAAAGCAGCACATAACCTACCTAAATGGTCAGCGGAATAGGTATTAGGAAAGATAGTGAAAAGAAAAAAAATTACTAAGAGCTACAAAGGACAGGAAATTATGGAGAGCCATGATCGCCAACATCCTGAAGGGACATGGTGCACAGAAGAAGAAGCCAATGTTGAAATAATGTTGGATTATAAATAAAATCCATTAATTTCTTAAAATTTTATATACATCATTTTTTTAGTAATAAAAATAATGTCAGATTAATATTCATTAATTACTTAAATTCCTGTGTTAACATTTTGATTTTGGGTATGAAAAATATAACTTAATATAAGTGTCAAAAGTTTAATCAAATGCTTAAAGTATGACTGGCTAAAAGATGGTTACACAGGTTAATAGGAATGCAGGTTCTATCCCTGTCAAGGGATACATTTTCTTTATTAAGACTCTCTGTATCTCAGGCCAGTGAACATTTAATGTCCACTCAAACATGTGTATCATGTAAAATAAAGTTGTAGTAACATATATATATATATATATATATATATGTATATATATTATAAAGATGAATATATTTGAGTGCTGGTGTCAATAAAATAGTGCTTAATGTAGAATAACAAAGCTATAAATTATATATTAATAATAAATACACTTTTTTCCTCACCTGTACCACAACTCTGAGTTTCATGCACTGTCAGGTAATTATCAGGTGCTAATTGAAAACTGTTTCACTATGCAATCTTCAGATTCTAACTCAGAGTTGTGCTACCGGTGAGGAAAAAATGTATATTTATTATTAATATATACATATGGATGTGCATCTGACATTATGTATAGTGGCTCAGAATGAGAAATCTGCAAACAGAGTTCAAATTACAGCTGGGTTTGTTATATCTACTTTTGCGCAAAATCCCTTGGGAAAGGCATGAATTCATCTCTTCTCCCCTCATATATAGGTTAAATAGCAGAGCAGACTGAAATAGTTTGTAAACAATGTAGGAGAAGGATGATTCTAAATTAAAAACCTGTAACTGAAGCTATCACCAGACATCTTGAATATTCTTGTCACTGGTTTATTGTAGTTGATGTTCAGATAGTGGTATTCATATTGTCCAAGTGTCAATCATTATAATCTTTCTGAGTTATAGGTACTTTCTTACATGTTAGAAAGTGGTATTGTTACATGTTAAAATTGATATATTGTTGAAATCAAATATGGATTAGAATGCATCAAAGGATTGCCCTTTGAATTAATTCGTAATATACAGAAATAAAACTGGCCATAACTTTAATTTAATAAATGCCACCCTAATTAGAAAAAAAACATAATCTATTCCGTAGGAATTACTTAGAAGGAATCCTGATAAATATTTTACAATCAATAAACACACATCAAATCCACTTTATGATATAACCAACTTTTATAAGATCTGTCTGCCTAAAACCACAACAGGTGTAACCTAAATTATTTCACTCTCACACAAAACATCCCCCAATCAACACTCGCACAACTATCAGACATAAATAAAAATGCTCACTAGATGCACACATACACACACACATATTATCAACACAGACCAACTAGAATTGCGATACACAGACACACATGAATTATACACATAAAAACACTGCTTGACAGGACAAATGCACTTAACCAATGAAAGCAAACAACACAAAAATAAAAAAATACCAAAATTTTCTTTTCTCCTTTATATTTCATTTTCTGATGAAGCTTAAATAAAAGTGAAACATGTAAAATTTATAAATGTTTCCTATTTATTCCTTATTCTATGTATCTATCTATCTATCTATCTATCTATCTATATATATATATATATGGTGATTGCTATCTCCTCACCCCTCATATCATTTGTGATGGCTTTTGTCTCATTTCAGTATTCATGGCCTCTAAAATGACCCTTGAGATCAGCATTCAATTTCATAGGTATCAAGCATGAACCATAAATTCTGTATCCTTGATTGATTTGATTGGATCTGCATGCCCTATGACTCTTGTGTGTAACACCATATGTGTCCTCAGTCCAGATTATGATCTGCAAAACTTGTTGCAAATAACAGGTATTATTGGCAGGATGGTGAGGCATGTTGGTATAGCTAACTAGTTTCTGGTTGTTATGTTGATCTTTTAGATATGTACCATATATTTCTGCATATAAAGTGACCATTAGATAAGATGAGGTCCAAAAATATAGCAAATTTTCATGAATTTATCCTATACCTGTAGTATAAGATGACTTCTTATTGATTATGATGATGTTATTGGAAATGTTGTTACTGTATCCTTAGAAATTCAAAATAAACAAAATAACAAAACTGATTCTATATCATTTTCTCCCACACACGTCCCCCAAAAGGGAAACCATTGTTTTGCTTACATTTCATCACATGATCTCTTGTGAATACTGATTCTTCTTTTCTTATATCTAAACAGTTACAAACAGCCTGGTGTACTAATGGCCATTTACTGTTGACATGGAATTATTCTTCGAATAGGCAATTTTATTATGAAGTTATGACAGTAATATATAAGGTAGAAATGCTTTTATTACTTTTATTATCAGTTTATTTGATAATGTGAATCTTTTCATGTACTTTATTGGTTATTGCACTAAAGCCAAGGTTAGCCTACCAATAAATATCACTTATAATTTAGGATTTCTTTTTTAGAATTGTAGTATAAAATGACCCCCAGTTTTTAAGGGTGATTTTGGGGATTTAAAGGTTGTCTTATACATGGGAATATACGGTATATATATCTACATACATGCATACACACATACACAGTTGATATTTCATCATAAATGAGCAAAAATAATTGAAGTGCAAGCAGTTATGAGGGAAATCAAAATCTAGTTGGCTTGACAAAAGGCTTGATATCACTGGAAGTAAAATCTGATCATTAAAACAATGAAACAAGAATATGACAGTCTACTGTAAACAGCTTGAAACTCTTAAGTATTACCTCATTCTCCATTCTCTACCACTTCTTTGAAAAAAAAAAAATGAAGACCTACATTGCCTGAGTCAATCTTAAATGTGAAATGAAAATGTAACCTCTTGAGTGATTCAATGCCATTGTTTCTGCATTAATTTGAGATATTTGTAAGGCTTAGAAGTACATGCTTGACCTCAGATCTGAGGATCAACTCATTTAAACAACCAGAATATATTTTGAATTAGTATCATTTTTCCCAGCATGCATTAACAATAGGGGTACAAGATAAGAAAATAATTCTCTGTTAGCCAATGAAAACTTTTTTGTCTTTTATAAATATGACTTTATATATTTTTTACTCTTTCTTGTGTGAGTGTCTTTCTCTCTCTCTCTCCCTCCCCCCCCCCTCTCTCTCTCTCTCACACACACACACATATATATATAGTTATTTACTTAGATAAAATTGATTTGCCACAAGGCTAGAAATATATTGCATTCATGATCGGATTCATCATTAAGTAATAAAGATTTTCAAGACAAGATAGCTCCCTATTACTTTATGGTTATCTGCTTCTCTTCTTCCCTATATATATATATATATATATATATATATATATATAGTATAACAAATTGGGAAAAAGTTTCATGACACGTTTCATCCATTAGGATTTCATTTGATGAAATGTGTCACAAAAACTTTTTTCCAATTTGTCACACTATTTTTATAAATACTGTTTGTTGATAGATAAAATTATACAAAATTATATATCATTATATAATATAATATAAATTCATCCAAACAACCTTTACTAAATTCACCCGACACAGTATGTCTGTTCATTTTTTTTATTGTATTTTTCTAATTTTCAAATAAGATGTTTTATATCAGGATTGAAGTTAATGTTTATTCTGTTGTTTTTGTTCAAGTACCTTTGACTGCTTCAGTCATTATCAAGAACCATGTGCTGTCAGTGAAGTAGGCAAGATTCTGTTGGCTATATCCTGGTATTTTATAGTGAGCTGATAGTTTGAAATAGTCCAAAGTGACATCATGTGTAACTATTAAAGGGAGTGAGTTTTTTTTCTTTTATATAAGCAAGTTAACATTAAATGAACATTTTTTTAGAATAACAATGATTTTTCCAGATATATAGTGTACTATTTAACACATATCTGGTAGGGAGGACATAGTTTCATACCTTTCCCAAGGATATTTGTATGTAAGTGTATGTAATAAACCTAAACAGAATTCAAACTGAAATGTTAAATATTGTTGTTGTTGTTGTTACTACTACTACTACTACTACTACTACTAGTAATCCTTATAATTCTGCCTGTCCCTCCTTTCATTAGTTAGTTCATAAGTTAGTTCACACAAACGTTGTACCCTGCCAATAACTTATAAATAATGGACTATTTCGTTTTGACCAGTGAAAACATGAAAATGACATATCATAGATGCTACTTGGTTTCAGTAACAAAATGAAAGAAAGAAAGAAGGGAACATAGAAGTGTTTCATGTCTGTTTCAGTTAAATGGAAAAAGTTATCAATTTCAAATCTTTTCATTTGTACCCACCTATTTCTTCAAATAACAACCAGAATTTATATTTATGATTGTTAGTAGAATATTTTGTTAAGTTTGTTAATCTCAAATATATAATGATGTGATAAGGGAATTTCTACGGATATTTTAATGTCATAGAACTCACCATGAGCTTACTCAATCGTTAACTTCAGAATTAGGGATCATCAGAATATTAAAATAGGAAAACCATGAAATGTTCAGGGGTCTTTCTAGTAATAATAATAATAATAATAATAATAATACAAGACCTACTGCTGTTGTTTGTGCTGTTGTCAAGCCTGTTGATATCTGTTGTCAGCCTGTTGATATCTTTTTTTGCTTTCTGTTTTCCCTTTCTGAATAATTACCCAAGACCTAGAGTAAGCCAAAGTAATAGATATATGCATTCTGTTATTAAGTGATACTTAACTTATAGACTGTTTATACTTTCTTTACATTGATAATACTCTCCTTTGTTGATGGGTACCATTATTATTATTATTATTATTATTATTATTATTATTATCTAAATAATAATAATGATAATCATCATCAACAACAACAACAACGAAATGTTGACAGCCAAAGTAGGATGAATGAAATAAGGTTTTTCTTCAGAAAGTTGCCCGAAGGTTACCAAATGTGATATGCACCTGGTGAAGGTTGGAGAGCATAGCAGATGAAAAAATGTGTGAAAAGTAATAAAGAACTGTAGACGGCCTTAAATAAATCAACAAGGCTGGGATGATATGTCATTTTAGAACTAGACATATGTTCACAGATAATAGACAACATCCTCTTCCTTAGATGCCTCTTAAATAAAATAACTTTGCACTTTACATTGAGTAGTCCATGATTTTGACTTAAAAATATCCACATTTACATTTTCATTAGTACTCAGAAAATAGCTACTCTGAACAGCTGAAGTTCAGGTGCAATTGCTTAGTTATTTTACTATATGTAGTGTTGTATTGGGAGATACTGATATTTTGTTTGGGTTTATTAAGTGAAAGTATAAGATAAAACCTTTTTTCAATATTAACTTTCTAAACCTTGTAGGTTCTCTTATGAAGTATATTGCCATAGCCTCACCATGCTAGGTATTGCTGCTACTGGAGATTCCATAGTAAGTAGAGTTTTATAAAGTGGCTTTTTTAATCTTAAATTTAACCCTATAGGCTCCTCTATGAAGTATATTGCCACCGCCTCACACTGCAAGGTATTGTTGTTGCTGTAGTTTCCATGGAAAGTCAGGTTTTACAAAGATTCTCATACACAACCAGTTTTGAATTCAGAGCTGTCCTTCTTGACAACCAAAGTTAGACAGACCAGTCTAGACAGAGCTTTGGTGGCAGGTAGAGAAAAGTTGGTTTCCAACAGTATTTGTACAAAAATGAATGAAATGATCATAGCTGAAATTTGAACTCCAATCCCATTTTCAAAATGTCTATAATATTAACCTTACTGAATAGGATATTTACTGTTTTGTTCTGCATGCATCTGCCAGCTCAATAATTCCATCCTCCCAGAACTTTTTACTTACTTAGCAAAGAATGGCTCTAAGTGCTTTTTACATTCTTCTAGGGGATTGAAATTACTTTCATTAAAAGAATTCTGTAAAGAACAGAATACGTGGGAATCTGAACATTCAATATTTGCTGAATTTGGCAGATAAGAGAAAACCTTCAGTGGGGTGGAACAATTTTTGCTACACTCACCAAAGAAACGTAATCTAATGTTATCATGATGTCTTTTAATTCTGGAATAAACCCTCCTAATACTATTTAACAATAGAAACTGAATTGTTTTTTTTTCATCACCCAATAAAAACACAGAAAGATTAAACTCAGGTGAGTCTTGGTATTATAAAGTACTTTCTTTGGATCTGCATTGCAGTGGATCAGAAGGACTGACAGAAAATAAGGTTGAGTAAGATGGTCTGTGAATACTGGACTATCTCCTTACAGCTTCAGAAGAAACTTGAAACAACAGAAATGTGATTCTACAGAAGGATGCTGAGGATACCATAGACTGAACATGTGAGCAATGATGAAGTTTTAGAGAAAATGGAAACAAAAAACAATTATACTTAACATCAGAAAGAGAGAGCTCAAATATCTAGAGCACATAATGAAGAAAGAGGGCTTGGAAAATTTGATACTCAGAGGACAGAATGAACACAAGAGGGGCAGAGAAAACAATGCATAATCTACCTATCAAGCTTGAGTAAATGGATATCAGAACAAGGTTTAGGAGAGATAACAAAATGTCAAAATTTATTAAGAGCTACAAAGGACAGGAAATTGTGGAGAGCCATGATCACCCAGGTTCTGAAGGGAGACAACACATAGAAGAAACAGGACGATCTTATGTAAATGAATGGTGGAACAAGGTTTAGGAGAGAAGACAAAAAGGCAAAATTTATTAAAGGCTACAAAGGACAGAAAATTGTGGAAAGCTATGATCACCCAGGTCCTGAAGGGATGCAGCACAAGGAAGGAGGAGTGAAAATTGATAGTGGAACAAGGTTTAGAAGAGAAGACAAAAAGGCAAAATTTATTAAGAGCTAAAAAGAAGAGGAAATTGTGGAGAGCCATGATTGCCCAGGTCTTGAAGGGACATGGCATATAGAAAAAGTGGCTTACCACATTTGTATCAGAGCAGGCACCTATCAGTACATTGCAAAATATATCCTGTACATAATACCAATTTATCTTGACAAGTCTGATTCATTAAAGTAAAAAGTATATGGGTGCATATAATAAATGTAAATGTGTCCTCACAGGTGTTAAGTTTTTGTTTGCTGAGAGAATGAGGAATTGTGTTGCATCTAACAACTTTGGCTGACATAATTACTGGCAGCTTGGTAATAGTGTATTAAATAAGAGTAAGTTTTCTATTCCTCTTCTCTTCAATCAATTCGAGGGGTTTACATCTTCTGCTAGTAAAACTGAATGTTTTGTCCATAAATATTTTTAAAACTTTACTGTTGCTGAACTTTCCATTGAGTACTGAGTCACTGTTGAGTGATATGCATATAAACCCCTATCATGGTTTCTGCTATCATCCCTAATCTGGATCCCCACAAGGCATGTGGATCTGATGGTATCCCTGTAATTGTCCTTAAGCAGTGTGCTCTTGAACTGGATCCTGTTCTCTCTAAATTGTATAAAATGTGCCTTGCTACCTTTTGCTTTCCTGCTTGTTGGAAATCCTCATCTGTTGTTTCTGTTTTTAAGAATTCAGGTGAACTGTCTGACCCTTCCAACTATTGGTCTATTAGCTAGCTACTTCCTTTTGTTAAACTACTAGAGGCCCTAATCAACTCTGAATTAGTTAAGCATTTCATATCGCAGGGGATTCTTTCAAACAAGCAATATTGCTTTTGTTTCTCTAGGTCAGTGCTTCCCAAATGGTGCAGCGCACCTCATAGGTGTGTTGGAAGAAAATAGCAGGTGAGGTTGAATGAGTGAAAGACAATCAAAGATTTAGAAACAGTTTAAAAAAATAATAAATAATAATTAAATAATTATTGATCGATTTTATCAATGTGATATTTTAGCATTATATCAAGTATTAAGAATATAGTAACGAGGGTCTGCAAACTGGAGGAGAGAGTTATCAATGATAATGTTCTGACTTTGAATCCATGGTTATCTCCCTTTAGCCCTCTCTCTGGTTTTTTTTTTTTTTTGTTTTAAATGTACTTTTTATCACATAGAATTTGGTGAATGTCCCAGAGAAAAAAGTTTGGGAACCACTGCTTTAGGTCAACTGCTGATGTATTGACAATCATTATGGAAAGAGTCTATCAAGCTTTAGATAAGTAGATGGTAAAATGAGAATAGAACAAGAAAGAGAGTGTTAAGAAACAGAACAATTTCATTAGAAACAAAGAAAGAATTGCTGTTATGTAATATCAATCCTTCTATATTGCAGTGAATGCTAAACAATTTCCTGACAAAGATGGAGAGAAGATTGGGGCAAAAGAGATGTGGATCTACAGAAGGATGCTGAAAACACAATGGATCAGCATGTAAACAACATGGAAAATAGAAGCAAAAAGCATACAGAAAAAGTCTTGAAATTTCTAGAACACATAATGAAGAAAGAGAGCTTGGAGAATTTGACACTCAGAGGACATAGTGAAGGCAGGAAGAGGAGGGAGTAACAGCTAGTAACCTACCTAACAAGTTTATATAAATGAACATCAGAACAAGAGGAGGGAGGAATAGCAAGAGGAAAACCATTGCTAAGAATTTTTGAGCAAGAGCCATCATACCTCCTATCATTTTAAGAAGAGTCAGTATCATTCCATGAAGCTTATTCTAAGAGCTATAAAGGATAGGAAGTTGTGGAAGGCCATGATTATCTGCATCTTGAAGCGATCGTAGCACATAAAAAAATAACAAATACAGATATACCACCAATTTTTGGCACTCTTGTTTCCAGTACCATTCTAGATTACCTGTTTTCCAAGGCAAACAGAAGTCACATAATAACAATTCACTAATAAACTTCTCACTGACTAATTATGCGTCTCTATAATAGGTTTCCCTAACTTGGGTGATATTTCCCACCAGTGGGTGATTTCAGCTGTTGGGTTCGCAATGAGCAACTCAACAGAAAATGGTGGGTGGTTGGAAATTTTGTTGAACGATATAGGATTTTCAGTATTATAAAGGTATTTCAACTATATGCTATTTAAAAAAAAATACTCAAAGAAGATATGCAAATAACCTGTATAAAAAAACACAAATAAACAGGAGGTTAACTGGTAATAATTGGGTTACATTCCTAGATACGATATAAATATCCCCACACACTACAAATATTTTTATATTTTCTATAGTTTTGAGAAGGTTCATTAACATTGAAATAGTTCTTTAGATGAAATAATATTCTTTTTGGATATAAATTGGATAAGAGAAGACCAAGAACAGCAAAAAAATATTGGCTGAATTTTTATTAGTTGCTTGAGTATAAACTCTTTAATTTTATAATTATCAACAAAAAATTGTTTAATTTTTTGTCAACAATTGCAATGCTAACCCTAACCATAAAAATATAAAATATAGTTTTCCGTGGTCAAATTTGCTTTCATTTGTTGTTTAATATGTTAGTAGCAGCAGCCACCACGTAAGTCAGTGTTATATCACTTCAGTATTTTCTACTACATCATAAAGTCAGTTTAATAAACCAGTAACAAATTATTTTGGTATTATTTTTAATATTTACTATATAGATGGGCAGCAAAAACATTTTTCCATATGAAAGTGGGTGAAGACAAAAAAATGTTAAAAACCCCTGCTCTACAAGATCATTGACTGTGTAAACAATTAAACACACAATACCACTTGTGGCTGCTTGGTGAACTAATCTGAAATTCAAATGCGTGTTGGTAAATTTTGTTAGAATTAAAACAGCTAGCAGACCATCAGCTGCCAGAAAATTATTTAAATAACATAAATTAGTTAAAAAAATGTTATTTAGTCTGCTGGCTCCTTTAAATACTGTGTAGCTTAGTATAACACAAGGCAACATGTATGGTGCACTTAGTGAGGCCTTAACTTATTACAGTAGTATGAATCTGTTTTGTCAGACATTGTCATTTTTTGTTTTTTCTGTCATCAATCTGTTTTTTGTTTTGAAGATATCATTTGGGTATGATTATGAATTTGTTTTCAGTGTGTTGTCTTATTATTACTTCCCAAATTGGTTTTACTGAAAAGGAATGTTTCAATATAACCATTTTATTCTATTGTGATAATGATGTTAACAATTTTTATTGACAAAGTCATACAATGCATGTAATGCTGTCCCTGAATTTGAAATTATAAAAAGTCTATTGTTGCTATAATGATTCATGCAAGTGTTACCTTCAAACTAATTGACTTTTTTTACTTTCTTTTTTCTTTATTTGAAATAATTAATAAAATAATTAGTTAACTGTAATGTAATGTTCATTTTCTTTTTTTGTAGTTGGGGAGTGTGTTTTCTTCCTCTAAAAGGCTATATCATTGGAATATTGAAAAGAAAAATGCAAAATCCTCTTCTTTCTTTTCTTCCTGAATGTGGTCATTCTTTGCATCACTATCAACTTCTCATCATTACCACCACTATCACTATAAACATCAACAATGTAACCATTTATACCATCTCACTCACTACCATTCTATCACTACCACCATATCACTTTCACAACTTCCAATTCTGTCATCACTGCCACAACCACATCAGCATGATTTTGATAACTACTATCACAAGCACCTCCTAGGTTGGATGCAGTTGCTTCTTAGGTACAGAATACAAAATGTGAAGACTAGTAATTTATAAAGATATGGGGAATTTTATTATCTTGTCCTACCAGCTGGCTCCATTTACTCACAAATTATCAATTATTGCTGGATCTTAAGTATACCTTAAATAAAATGTTTATATAATCACTATGCTACACTACTTTTGCTGGACATATTTGGTTCCAACCATCTATTTATTATGGTTTAAGTAAACATGTATGCAAATAGTTTATAGGCATAGAAAGGATAAGCTTCTAAGGGAGATAACTCAGTAATGTAAAACAAACAAGACTCCATTATTGAGATTATGAGTATGTCTGCACATATAAAGTACTGGATTTACCTATAAGCTTGATAGGCTTCAAAATTTAGTTGTGGGAAGCCTACAGTCAAGGTGTATAATATTTTTAACATAGGATTTATATTTTCTGTCATGGCTACATACATATTACATACACAAGAATAAAACAGGCAGAGAATCACATCCTAACACAAAAAAATTAAAAATAAATAGAAATAATGCTCATGCCATGTTATTTTTATTTTTTTAATATAAACTGTAAACATATAATTTTTTTTTCTTTAAATTTCCTCCTTATTCCGCAAAATGATTTCAAATTATATAATAAGAATATAATAAAATAGTTTTGTATTAATTTTAAAGTTTATGCATCACAATGGTAGATAATTGTAAACTGCAGAATTTTAAACACATATCATCCTTGACTTTACTCGATTTATTAAAAACACTTTTCTATTTTAATCTGGCCATAGGAGGGACCCTCACAAGTGGAATAGCCTCAGGCCTCTCTTTATCTAAATCTGACACTGTATAACCTTCAAAAACTTTTGTAGGCACGATTCATTAGCTCATAATTCTATAAGAGACTTTCTTTTCCAGATGAAAACGAACCTTATTAAGCAGATAAAAATAGAAAAAATATTTTACCTTTTTATTGATTAAATCAAAATTATGAAAAAAATATGTTGATTATTTAATAATGATGGTTATCACATGCTGATTATTTAATAACAGTAGTTATCATCATGGGAAAGTGGGATCAGTATACTGGGTTCAAATTCCAGCCTAGGACATTGCATTCTCTTTTGCACAAATACCTATGAGATAGGTATAAATCATTACTTCTCCTCACATTATGGGTTAAATAGCTGGGCAGACATGGCTATCTAGCCTTGACTGACAACCAGTCTAAGGGAAGAACAATTCAATACAAAAATCTGTGACAGTACTGGAACTGTTACAATGGCCTTCTCAGTCAACCAGAAGTGGACATTTAGTAACTAAAATAACAAAGATGCTCTGACCAGGGGAGTTGAATTGGCACCCAATAGTCTGGTCAAGCAAGGTTATATATATATATATATATATATATATATATATATATATATATATAGAGAGAGAGAGAGAGAGAGAGAACATGTGTGTGTGAGAAGGGATTTTTTTATCTGACATTATTTCTTATTACTATAAATGTTATTTTTAGTGGGTAGACGTGTTTGAGTTGCTATTGCTTTTTTTTTTTTTTATTAAATAGGGAAATTAATAATAACAGGTCTAGATTGAGAAGTACTACTGAAAAAAATTATGCCTTCAACAGGAATTGAACCTGCATCCCTTTCGTTCCATAAGGTACACATTAAAATAAAGTTTGTAGTTAAAAAAAGAAATAATGTCAGATAAAAAATCCCTTCACACACATAGAGATCACTAGAAAGATATGAACAGAATGAGATTGATAAATAGATATTATTTTCAGTATATTTAGAATATATATTTTTACTTTCACATTATTTAATATTTATATTGTAAATTGATACAAAGAGATTGAGACAGATACATTGATAGATAAATCTATAATTAATTCTAATTATGCATTAAAAATACACTTAAAATTCTAGTTGATTACAAAAGTGAATCATTAATGAATATGTGTGTGTGTGTGTGTGTGTGTGTGTGTGTGTGTGTGTGTGTGTGTGTGTCTGTGTGTATTTAGTTAATTATATTGGGTTGGCCAAAAAGTTTGTTTGGTTATCATGTAGAAAATTTACTTAATAGACTGAACAATCTTTTTGACCAACCCAATATAAGAATGTAAAAATTCAGTTAACACAAGAACAGAGAAATTAAATAAATTTTTGAAGCACAAATAAAAGATTAAGCAATGAAAGTTGAAATCCCTGACCTCAAAAAAAAAAAAAAAGCAACAAACATCTGGCAGTTAAATTCAAAGTTCTATGCAAGGTCAGTGAAATCAGATTGTTTCCATAAATAATCTGAGTCCTTTAATGAACTCAATTAAAAAAAGAAACATGAAGTTGACAATGAAATTCAAATAGCAAAATGCAATTTACTTCATTGATTCAAATCTCAAAGTACTCCTCCAGATTTAGATTCAAGTACTAAATTCTTACTAAATACTCTTCTAATAACTATTATTTATTTCCAACCACCTCGACACTTAGTTTTACTCAAAGCTTGTCATTCTGCTAAAGTCTGATAATAAGTACTTACTTGCAGACAATGCCTGATTCCCTAATTATCATTGTTTGATTTCTTTTTGAAACTGATACTAATTGGGTTTGAAGCAAATAATTCTATAAGAAATCCACTTGGTCATATGATTTCAGGATGACCAAATGCACATGTGACAAGACAGTGGACAAGAAAGGAGAAAATTGTTGCTTAAACAAACTGAGTTCTTTATAAAAATAATAATTAGACTCAAAACAGCAATTTTAAGCATCTAAATTAACACGCACATATGTAGATACATACACACAGACATACACATATATATGTATTTAAAGAAGGAGCTTTTTGTTTACATTATTTGTTATTACTATCATTGTTATTATTTTGTGGGTACATGTGTTTGAGTTGGTATCAATATTTTTGCATAAGTTACTTAGGGTTACGAAAGAAATATATTTAAACTTTTAAAGTTAAATTTTATGATTTGAGCTTCAGTTTTGAAACATAGTAATTTCTGAGTCGCGAGAGAGACATATTTTAAAAAAAATAATTATAATAGTATGCTCTACTTTGTATCGAGCATTCTGGACTATAAGTCAGACTGCTCTTTCCTATTATTTGAATATATATATATATATATATATATATATATATATATATATGTATGTATGTATGTATGTGTGTGTGTGCGTGCACATGTATGTATATATATATATATATATATATATATATATATAAATATAAAGTTGGTTGTCTGACCATCAATACGTGTGTGTAAAAGCTTTAACATCAAATAAAGTCTATTTTATTATTTTCCAGGATGTGTCTTATATCTCACCCAACTTAGTGCTTCTTGTGTATTGGAAATAACAAGTTTGCATATTCATTTTTAAAAATCACTGTGTTTTATGCAGTATATTTATGAGTAGGAACCATTAAGTTAAAAATATTAAACCCTCCCTTAACTTTAATCATAGATAGATAGATAGGTAGGTAAGTTTATGTTTAATCCTTATTCTAATTATTATAGTTTATATTTAATTCTTCCAGAAATGAAAAAAAAATCTGATATTAGATAAGAATTATGGAAGCCGGTTAATCCTAGATGTTTTCCGCACTGCACTGATTGATTAAGAAAAAGGGGATTTATTTTAGACAACAAATATTTATTTTCAACATAATCTCCTTCCTTGTCAATGTCCTTTTCCATTAATCACATACATCAAGCATTACACAAAAAATTTTCACATCAATATTCTGTTTATAACTATGTATCAGGCTATAGAATTATTGATCTAGTCTTGTAAATCTGCTTTCTTCTGTATAATAAATGCAAATGTCATTGTGTCATACTTTTCAACTCTACTCCTAGAGGCTGTAGCCCAACATATCATAGCATTGCTGACTCTGTGAGCAAATTAAAAATATTCTTGGCCAGATCTGGATCCACAATCCTGAAATTTTAGATTCCCATTACTGTGATTGTTTTCTTTGATTTTTTTATGTGAATTTTTGTGATAAATTTTTTGATATTATAGCAATTTTTATAACTTGGAAATGAATTTGAGAATAATCAAAATTAACTGCAAAATCCAACAAAAACCACCCATGAAATAAAAATAATTTTTTGTATGGAAAGTAAGGACCTTTGTACATCAAATTGTCTTTAAATTAAGTGGTGGCAGAAGAATTGTTTTTAAAAGGTAAGCTTAGGTATTAATGCAATACTTAAATACAGCGATCAATTTTGAGTTCTGTAGTTTATGAAGGACTATTGCATCTACTCGTCTCTACCTATTGTGTTGAAGACCCAATCAAGAACACTCTGTAGAAGCTCATTTAAATGGTGCCTGATAGGGCAGCTTTTATTCTAGTTATATAGAGTTTAAGATAAAAAAAATGCAGTTAGCCAATATAAAAAGTAATACCACTCAGTACATTGCTTTTACTATTGAGAAAGGATATATATTTCTTTGTAAAAATTGTTTTCATACAAGCTTATATCACTACTATGTATATTTATGTATAAGCCAAGAAATATGTGACAAAAATCAATGGTAAAATGTCGGGTGTGTAAGCCTTATATTTGATGTCAATATTTTGACTTCAACATCTATATAAAACAAGCACCAAAATATCTGGAGTGATGCCTTTACTATGAAACACTGCTTACTTTTTAGATTTTGGAAGCATTTCAAGGAACTCACAGATTTTATTTATGTTCCCATTTCTCCTAGCATAATAATCATAATAATTGCCACAATAATCAACAGATATTCCACATTAGCCAATCAGTGGACATCTGATGATAACCAGAGGGTATTTGGTCAAAATGTTGTGTCTATAATAACATCTTTATCAATGAAAATGAGAACTAGATGAGAATAGTTTGAAATAATACAAGTATATAGTCAGCATCCACTGTTGTTTATGAGACAACTCAGTTCCACTTACATTGTACCTCATGTTCATTTATTTTCCATTTCTACAACAATCCACTCAAGCAAGATCATTTTGTTGCACACTGGTGATAATTTACAATATCATACCATATATACATATATTTATAAGATGAGAAATATGTAACAAAAAAATTGCTGATAAAATTGTGGGGTCTTATATTCAAGGTCAATATTTTGCCAATTTTCACCAACTTCAACATCTATGTAAAACAAGCAGCAAAAATCTGGAGTAATGGCATTGCAATGAAACACAGTTTTACTTGGATTTTACAAGCATCTTAAAGAATATTTCTAGTACTCACAGTCTTTATTCATGTCTTTATTTCTTATTATATATTAAAGCTATTTTTTTGCACAAGCTTTACTTTTCTTAATTCACATTATACAGGGATGAAGTTCACTTTAATAACTGCAAAGATGTATCTGCTTGTAGGATGTTAAAATGGCTTCCAAACTTTTTAATGCATGCATTTCATTCGATTTGCATGTTAAATAAAAATCTGTTTCATTCAGAAGATGGTGCTATTCTCATTTGTTAAAAGGAAATAAACAGAAATTTGGGAAACTTGAAACTTTATAAAAACAAATGAAACAATAAAAATCATTATGTAATGAGGTTTTGAAACAAAAACTATACTCTAAACGACACTTAAAAATATTTTAGATATTGAAATATTGAAAACTTCATAAAAATATTCTCTACTCATGGGAATTTACAAAACCGCACAATCTGAACCTTAAGTGTTGATTAGCTGCCTTGACTTATATATGAGGTTTGAATTTTTGCCCATTTCTCTGATATGACGTAGACTTATATTTGGATCATTTTATACGCAAGTATATATGGTAAAATATATTACAAGAAAAAAAGGGATTTTATTAGACCAAGAACAGAGAAAATAAATTCTTCATAATTGCCTTGAATAATGTGACAAATTGATGAGTGTAACAATCTTAATATTACTACTAGGTAGGCAGTAAAGAAAGTAGTTGTGGGGGAGTGGTTTAACTAAGTGCTCTCTAAACCATCCTCTTTTCCAACTATGTGTATGTAATGAGATGATTAACCCTTACATGGTGATTATCAGGAACTGATGTTTCGGTGGCAATCAGCAGGTATCATTAATTGATGATTTAAACTTTTTACAACAATACCGAGACTGTTCATTCATGATTTGCATTTAAATGACTAATTAGCAACACTAAGATTCATAAGGTTACTATTTACTAGGAGTCATGAAGTTGTGTCATTTCCTGGAGAATATATCTGCAAAGAAAGCTGGAAAAACAAGCCACAGACAATGTTATATATACCTGAATATGTCTCAAAGAGAAAAGATTGGTTGGTTGGTTGTTTTTGTTTCGTGGCATATCAACATCCCTATAGGTTATTTCATGCCAAAATCTAAATATTCTGTATTCAATCTTATTTTATTTTTGGAGGTAATAATGATTTAATGATACAAGTCTTATTAATTAACCCATAGCTGGGGAGAGAAGAGCTGGAGTCATACCTTTTCCAAGGGTATTTGCATATAATATAATGAACCCAACTGGAATTAGAACTTAGATCTCCGATTAACAATTCTGAGCCATTGTATTACGTGCAAATCAAAGCACCTGGAATTAGCAAGTGATTATCCATCTAGGTACTAACCAGGCTTGATGTTGCTTAACTTCAGTGATCATATAGGAACCAATGTTTCAATGTGATATGGCCATAAGCCTCAAAGTGAAGAGGCAAAAATGGTGACAACTTGGTGCAAAGAATATACAATGCTATTGTTCATAGTATGCTTTAAGGTGTAGCATATTGTTCAGAAAATATTAAATTTAGGAGCACAATATCTGTTTTAATGGTGGGCTCTGTGGGTGTTGAACAAACACAAATGTTCCTGTGCAGGTGTCAACAACCTGGATTGGCTAGCCACCCTAACAGACAGGTGTGCTTGGAAATAAGTAGACGGATATTATCCCTAACCTGGATCCATTGCCAAAGGGCAGGGCCAGTATGGTTTGCCACTTCCACCTCCCAGAGAAATTAACTAATTTTAGAGTGCAAATATTTACTTGTGATCCTCTCAAAGATATCCTCCCCACCTCCCCAACTTAAAATACCTTGGCAACAGGCCTGCATCTGGTCCCAGTTTGATAAAAAGGAATTTTAATGGAGCCAGGTGGAAATAGAAACATCTTACTTTGAACTGATACTCCCATAAAAGAATCACGTGACACATCAGTGAATATTTTGACAACAAAAATAAACAAATATAAAAGCGATTTACCAACATTCACAGAACATTGTAAGAAAAAAAAAGAAAATAATTGTTAAGGTGAGTTGAGTAAACTGTCAAACAAACAAATTAATAAATGCTTTAAACAAGCGAGCGCAAAGGTCACACGAAACTTACCTGGCGTGTGTACAGCCAATGAGAAGTCATCGACAGACTGGTTTTGATCAGACAAAGAGGAGTTGGCATACAAGGACGACACAGCCCCACCTGTACTTGTTGTGCTTTGGGGGCTCAAGTTGATTTGTAGTGCATTTTTGTTATCAGGGGTTGACGCTTTCAGAGGGAGTGACATTAACTTGAGTTCATTTTCTTTATTTGTGTGGTTGGGCTCCGTGGGACTGCTACACAACGCCATATTTGTAGCTTGAATAGGACGCACGGCTTGACTCTTGCTGCTTGAGTCACTGCCAGTATTTGATGGTTGCTTTGCCTTGAATTTTTGGTAAATCGTCTTGTCTGACATAGAGTTCTGTTCAATTGATTTGAGTATGCGTTGGGTTGAAGAATCAAACTGTTTGATGTCCTGAGACTGAGAGCAGTCCAGTTCATCCTCTTTTGATGGTTTGTTATCACCAACGGATCTTAAACTATGAGACTTTTTCCGGTTGTGTATCTTTCCGAAGAACTTCATAAACGATCTTCGGCTTTTACTGTTCGAACGGTGGAAAGGATGGCCGGATGGATCACTTTCAATGGAACAAGAGTCACTGGTGTTCAAGCTCTGTGCACTGCCTTCGGTAGACGAGCTCTTCTTGTGATGTTTTGTTCTTCTCCTAACGTTCGGCGATAGACGTCGAAAGAAATTGCCGACACTGGTACTTAGTGACTTCTTGGCATGACTCAAGAAATGCGGTTCATGGCGTTTGGAGTCTGAGGAACTGGCGTCTGTGGCAGAGGCGGCGACGGCCCCTTGTACTGACGGCTCACTTTCCTTATTTGACTGGGTACCTATTTCACTTTTGTTTGTATCATCATTTGAACTTTGCGCTCCTTCTTCAGGTGCTTTCTCCTCCACATTTGCTGCGGCGAGTTTCTTTACCTCATCAGAGTACTGTGCTTGAATTGCCATTCTGTAACTAATGGTTCTATCATAAACGTAATCTTTGCTTATGTTTGTTTTATTGATATTACCGTCTGAACCTGGTGATCCTGGGGAGAGGAAACCTACATTGTGATTTGGGGTCAGACGATCCCCGGCACCAACAGAAGCACTATCATAGCCTTTACGAATTCCTTTCAACACTTCTTGGTTGCCTGATCGAAGCTGTGGACAACTCTTTTCTGATTCGGATGACATGGCAGAAAGTGGGGACAGTATGTCCGAACTATCCCGAGGTGATTCGAGCGGACTGTAGCTTGAATCTTGTCCACTGAGGCTTGTCATGAGGCTGTCTTCAGTGTCTGAGTGCCTCACCTTAACGGTGGTATCATAAGTTACATGTCTGGGGCTGACGCCACGGCGACCACTTTTTAGTGGGCCATGATCAGCACGGAGTTTGTCTAGGGTCATATTTGCTGCAGCAATTTCATCTGACGATTTGTGGTGGCGTGGTAATGAAACCACAGCCGAGAAGCTTGTCCGATAGGGTTGTGCAATACGCGGAACGATTTGGTCAGCACCTGGTCCCTTGGCAGGACGTATAGGACTGCGTCGTCGCGTTATTCTATCAACAACAAGATTGTTGCTGTCAGGGTTGGGGTTACGTCTGTCCAAGACAGACTGGGGGCCACTGCTTGCCATTTGAAGTTGTGATTCAATGAAAATTAAATCCTGCAATCCCTTTCTTCTCCATAAACGTTACATCCCCTGAAAGAGTGAACATATGTGATATCAGATATGATGATGACGAGAACAAAACAAAAAAATAAAGGAAAGAATAATACCAAAAAAAAAAAAAAATGGAAAAAATATCTAATTAAAATGAAGACAACAGGGCTAAAACAAGAATAACAAAATAAATTGCAAAAAAGAAAAAAAAATGGAAAAAAATAGCAGACTGACTATTTATAATAATAATAATAATAATAATAATAATAACTAGCAGTACACATGAAAATTGAATTTTTAATGACCCAACATACTTATGTTAATGACTGAATAAATTTGCAAGTTCTATGACTATAAAATACCTGTGGAAATTCTCTTATTGCATCATTAAATATTTGAGCTTAACAATTTTAATAGAATATTACACTAGCAATCATGAGTACAAATGAAAGTCATTATTTAAAGAAGTTAGTGGGTATAAATGAAAAGATTAAAACTGATAAGGTTTTCCATTTCACTGAAACTAACATTAAACCAAAAGTGTTATTGCCTCATCTATCTCCTCTTTCTTTCTTTCTTTCTTATTATCTATGCTTCTCTGACATAACTTTTTCTTACAATCACAATCAAAACAGAATGGTCTATTATATATCTGGGGTAATGAGAGAGCATAATGCATGTGTTAACTAACAAATGGATGAACAAGCAGCATTAGAATATGACTAGTGTAAAATGAAAAGAATGAAAACTAGATTTAATATATTTTTCAAAATATATTTTTTATTACATTATATTTTAACAAAGAAGCCATGGAAATAAGATTTTTTTCTTATAATAGACAACAGAATAACAATACAGAAAAATTTCTATGTTGCATGTTTTGTCCTTCAAAAGGTCTTCAGACTAAAGAAATCTTTTTAAGTTTTTCATTTTCCATTTTATCATTCAATTACTAATGATTAGTCTGATATATAGATTAATATATCATATCTTCCTTTTTTCTAAACTTAAAGAGCAATAAATTAAATCAAAATTACAATAAATTTTTTTTCTAATCCAAAAAATCATTAATGAAGGGTTAAACAAAATATCTACAAATAAATAACTTCAAAAACTTTTAAAAATTAAGTCAGACTGATATCCACTGTGCCTCCTTTTTAGGAGGCACAGTGGAGTAATGGATATCAGCTCAGATTGATGAATCGGAGATCCATTACATTCACTTATGTGCTAATACCCTTGGGAAAGGTATGAATCCTCTTCTTCTCCCCCAATTATGGGTAAATAGCAGGACAGACCAGGTTCTATAGCCTTGGATGGCAACTGGTCTACCGCAAAAAGAAATGACAACCTACAACCTCATCAGTCATGTATTGAAAGATACATGATCACTTAAGCATGTAACACGCATGGCACATAACTGACTGAACTTAAAAGTAGAGCTTAAAGGTGACAAAGGTCAAGGTAAACTAGCTTTCTTGATTGATTGATGTTGCTGCATACCAACACATTTATGAGTCATTTAATGCCAAAATTGTTTTTGTGTTAAAAAGTTAAAAGAGTAAGATGAATAAATAAATAAAAATATGTTTCTGTAAGAGAGCAAAATGAGTTATGGGATTAATATTATTGTGTAAAATATATATTTAGAAGCTTTCAATATAAGAATGTGCATAAATTACATATTTCATGTATGTGCTTTGCTTGGTATACATATGGTTTTTGAATTCAAAGTTGTCCTTCTAGACTGGTTGCCACCCAAGGCTGAAGAACCTAGTCTGCCCTACTATTTACCCATAGTTGGAGGTTTTGAATTCATAGTTGTCTTTCTCTGAGACTGGTTGCCACCCAATATTATAGGACCCAGTCTGTCCTGCTATTTACCCATAGCTGGAGGGGGGGAGACGAGATGGATCCATGCGTTTCTCAAAGGTATTTGCTTGTAAGTGACTGCAACAAACTCGACTGGAATTTGAACTTGGCTCTTTGATCCCTCAGTATGAGCCATTATCCATTACTCCACCATGCCTCCAGAAAAAATTATATCTTGTTTTCCCATATATTTCTTTGTAAGTACAAATTTTATCCTCCAAAACTTTTTACAATAAAGACATTTACTAAAATACATATATTTTTTTAAAATACATATATTTTTTTAAAATACAAATATTTTTTTTAATTTGACCCTACATAAATATTCTTAGTTAAATAATTTTTATTTTTAAACAATTGTTATGGGTACTATGCTAATTTAATAATAAAGTGCTAATATTTTATATGTATTTTCATATTATGAATCTTGAGCAATGCACAAAATTATATTTTTATTATCCTTATCTTCATTTTTTTTTTATATGCTTTGTTATTCAGATTAGTTATTTGGTTGATTGATTTTGTTTCGTGGCATATCAACCTCTATGTGTTATTTAATGCTGAAATCTAAATATTTTGAATGCAATTGTATGTCTTCAAATACAGATAAAATGTATTGTTATCATTTTGCTATAAAATTGTGCTGTTGGTAATTTTATTATAAATAGGTATTGTTGGTAATTCTTTTTATATAAAAATATATTGCTGGTACTTTTACTATAAAAATGTATTTTTATACTTTCATAGTGTTTTGTTTTTGTTTGGGGTTTCACTATTTGTCTATAGCTGGGACCCTAACAGGTGCCACAACCAACAGGCAGTGTGGATCTGGGAACAACTGCAATTACGAGGTATTTAGACTCGTGTGTTCATCTTGACAATCATACTGGTCTAAATAACAAAGTATGTAATAGATAATGCCACATCTCCAAATTCTGTCAAAAGGCTGGTCCATTCTACCAGTTTTCTTCATGTTAAGTTTGTCATGGGCAAAGTGTTTATGTAGTTTTGAATAACATTAATATCTTTATAATCTGTTTAATGCACAAAAAAGTGTGTTCTTTCAAAAACTTTAAATACTGTAAAATTTTATGACTCAACTCTTTAAGGCCAAAAGCACTTAAATGCACATGCAAGTTTCACAAGCAAATGAATGCACTTGTATTTGAGAAGCATTCAATACACAATCTTAACACCTGTTACATGATCAAATGAAAATCTTCAAGTACTAAGGGGAGTAAAAATTATCTTTTACTTTTAATGATATTGGCTTTTCTTTGATGTGTACAATAATTTTAACACTTTCCTAAGGAAGAAAGTTGTATTTTTGCAATATGACTGCATGTAACCTCAAGTGCTATGCTAATAGTTTCTTCTATTGCACTTGTTTCTTGTGGAACTATCTTCTGGCTTCTTGCTTTCCAATGTTATTGGTCCTGACATGGCTTCTTGCCTTCAGTCACTTTCCCACCACTGGAATATAGGCTTTTACTATAAATACTTTCATGGTAATTGTTCTGATGAACTTTGCACTATGGTAATTAGACTTTATGAATTTAAGCTCAGTATTAGATTAGTGGCAAAGTCTCATCATTTTACAGCTGAAATGGCTAAATGTCTCTGTAAGTTCTATGCTAACAGTTTCTTCTATCACACTTCTTGCTTGAGGGACTCCCTTCTGGCTCCATATTTCCAGCCAAGTTTAATCTGCAAAAATTTAAATGCAATGTCAATCACTATTACTGTTCACCCAATTACTCTCTTCTCTTTCTGCTCATCATTAATGTTTCTGTTCCTAATTCTTCCAGTAACTCCTTGTGTTTTAATGGCATTACTGCCTTGCTTGGGTTAAATCCGATTAAAAAAAATTGTTCTGATGAACTTTCCTCTAAACTTTATGAATTTAAGCACAGTACTAGATTGGCAGCAAAGTCTCATCATTTTACAGTTGAAATGACTAGATATAACTGTAGGTTCTATGTTAACAGTTTCTTCTGTCACACTTCTCACCTGTGGAACTCTCTTCCAGCTTTTTGCTTCTTAGTTAAGTTTGATCTTCAAAAATTTAAATGCCATATCAATTGTTATCTCCTGTCTTCTTAATTCTTGTTCTTTTAATTGTTCACCCACCTTTTTCTTTCATATTCTTTAACACTCAGTAACCTTTTGCATCTTAGTGGCTTTATTGCCTTGCTTGGAGTGAAATGATTAAAAAAAAGAAGAAGAAATATGCATCTTGAATATTTTTCCAAACTGTTTGTTTCTTTTCCAGCATTCCCAAAAGGTGAAGTAATCATTTAGGCCAAACTTTTGTCAAACCTACCATCGTGGGAGGAGTAACAATAGGTAATGCTCAACAATTATTTAAGCCACTAATTAAGCAATTAATTGAGATTTTCTCATTCATTATCTTTTAATTCCCCTAACGAGTCCATTCAGCTCACCTGTTAAATTTTGAAATTAACCTGAGAAGATTATAAGTGAATCCTGCTTGTCTCTTATTTACTTAATCTCAGTTAATTTTTCCTTTTGTCTCTTTCACTCATTCACTCACTTGTAATGTCTCACAGAACTGTTGTGGGTAGGTTAGGACACAGCTGGTAATATTGATCCTCACTGGGTACCATACTAATGTGGCCTTGTGTCAATGTCAAGCTGTGTAAAAGCTTTGCTCTAAATTTAATACATATCTTCTTTCTCTTTCCCTCTTTAGATTCTTCAAATTTTCAAATTATCTCTCATTTTTCTCCCTTTTCCTCAGTAGTGGACTGGGTCTAAAAATATTGGTTGCAAGGAGACAAAGGGGAACCACTGACAACTACAATACTGTCATTTAATTTTTGTAACAAATAAATAAAAATTTTCCAAAATTACATATCAAAAAGGGTACAATTAAAATTTATGTGGAAAAAAATGAGCATTTCTTAGTACATGTACATATTACTGACGGTAGATACAATGTAGGGCCTCCTAGCTTTATTTTTATTTTATTTTTTTACACTAAGTTTCACTATGTACAAGGCCCAGGGGTCACTTGAGGTAGAGAATTATGTTAAAGAATAGTTTATATGGATAGAAGAGGAACATAATGGTTGACTCTTGACTTGAACAGGTTAAGATTGTAGTGATCGGGGAAATATACTCTTGGGAGTCTGTTGCACAGGGCAATGGTTCACAGGAAGAAACTGAGTAGAACTTACTTCTTGCTGATGGAATATGGAGTGAATGTGGGTGACTTGCTACTATGTAAGTAGCATGGTGGGTCCTAGCCATGAAGGTTAAACCTGGTGGAACCCAGAAATGTAGTTCATCCGAACACTTTCCATGATAGTAGTGATAGAGCAGTTAGATACTCACTACATTCCGCCTGTGAGAGAGAAGGACTTAGAAACACTTTTGGGCTCTATCAAGACTGAAAAGTGAGGTCTGGGTAGCTCCTACATATGGTAACAATACTTCATTTTCGGCCTGATCTGACTCTTATGAATGTAGAGGATAACACGAGGATTCAAATACTTGCTGGAGCAGTACAAGGTGCCAATCATTTTAACTGCATCTTTAGCAATGGATCGTACATGGCAGTTTCACTTGAGGTCAGATATGTCCAATATCCTCTCAAGGCATGAGGCTTCTTCAAGGGGACATCCGTTATTGTGACTGGTGGTAGTTCGGGGTCTAATCGGTGGTAATGGAATGTAACCAGTTTGGTTTTAGAGGCATTGAATGTAACCAGCCAGTTTTTTCCACATTGAGAAGTTAGTGTTAGATCAGAAGAGAGGTCAGCTGCCAAATGTTGAACAAGATTTTTACAGGTTTGTTCATATATTGTTGTATCATCGGCATAGATATTTACAAATGATCGGAGTATATTCTTAGGTAGATCATTTATATACATCAGAAAGAGGTGTTGGTCCTAGAAGTGATCCCTGGGGAACATCTATGTTGACTGCCAGAGCCTTGGAAGATCTACTTGTAATGAAGGATTTTATAATAGAAATAACCCTTTCAGTGATTCCATAACTGGAGAGCTTGTGTAGCAAACTTTTGTGCCACACCTTGTTGAAGACCTTTGATATATCTAATGCTATGGTCCTTGCAGTGTGTGTGTTGTCAAGGGCTTCACTAGTTTTGTGTGTAATGGTAGTTAGGATGTCAGCAGTGGATTGGGCTGATTGAAACCCATACCGCTCATCACACAAAGGATTGTTCCAATCTAGGTGCTTGATGACCTTCTTATTGATTAAGGTCTCAAAAAGCTTATTGATGATACTGAGGAGACTAATGGGTCTATTCTGGGAAAGGAAAAATTCGTCATTTATATTTAAACCTTTTTTTATTTCACTTTTAAATTTAAATTCATATTTCATTCTTCATATAACCCCAAATTAATGTCATAAGGTCAATATTCAGGTTTAATTTCATAAAAATTTTTCCCATTAAGACAAATACCTTCCACCCTCCTCTGATCCCTGTCTCATACCTTTCGTCTGACTGGAACTTTTAGTTTTCATAGTTAAGTTCTATTTCCTATTCCCTGACTGTATAGACATGAACTCAGCCCACACGGGTGTTGATAAGACAGATGATCGATATCTTCATCTACCAAAATAGGGTATTTCCCATATGAGATAATTTTTGATTTTATTGTTTATTATGTGTGTGTGTGTGTGTGTGTGTGTGTGTGTGTGTGTGTATAGCAGCTGTGTGGAAAAGTAGCATAGTAGTCTTGGTAACATATGTCCAATATTTTATTTGTACAGAATTAAACAGGTTGGATTAATAAATGCTTGTACCTTACTTTTTAGACATCTCTCTCTCTCTCTCTCTCTCACACACACACACACACACACACACACACACACAGTATCTTATCTGTTTAATGTGCCTTTTATTGGATTTTCAAGATCAGCCACAGGTGTTTTAAATATATCAA
This sequence comes from Acanthosepion pharaonis, assembly GCA_903632075.3. Classification (NCBI taxonomy): domain Eukaryota; kingdom Metazoa; phylum Mollusca; class Cephalopoda; order Sepiida; family Sepiidae; genus Acanthosepion; species Acanthosepion pharaonis. The sequence goes on from CAHIKZ030000821.1 coordinate 541,829, forward strand.
CATTTCTGAATGAAGGAAATTGATCCAAATCTCTTACAAGTAAGAATTCAAATTTAACATAGATGACTCATACTGGTTAACAAACAAGGATTGCTGACCATTAATATTGTTGAGAATTTGATTCTCACTGAGTGTCCTGCAAGTAGCTTTGTGCCATGCTATGATAAGCTTTGTAAATATGTATTCTACTTTTCAAATACTAAATTAGTTGAATTGTATCAACATTCAAATATTTACAGACTTATTTTCAATTTACAACTAAATCAATTTCCCATCCTTTTTGCAGGATGAAAATGTGTTTCCATTGTTTCTGTTTCTTGTTTATTTTATTGCAAGATTTGGCTTTAATTATGAAATTTAGTGTAGATAATAACAGCAAAAAGTATGATTAACATCTAAATTAAGCACAGATTTCTAAAAAATACATTCATACTTTGGTTGATAATCACTGCTTACATTTACTTTGTTTAATTTAGAGTTAAAATCTGTAATAAAGACTAAATGTAAAAAGCATCAGTTTTGTTTTAAAATGATATATTAGCATCCTTGGGAGTAGATAGGTTCACCTTTGGCTGGTTCACATGCCCTACCCCCTCAGTCTTTTGAACAGGAGTAGAAGGTTTATCCCTTATTTCCTGTTTAAGATTGGGTTTCCGGTTCCTTCTAAAGTCTTTTCATTCTCTTTCACTCCCAGTAGCCCCTTGCATCTTACTGGCATTCTTGGGATGAATTGATTAAAAAAAATTGTATGTATATGTATATATATATATATATATATATATGAAGAAATATAGTCTTAAGGTGTGCTATATTTATGGGATAAAGTGCTCAATATCAGAGATAGAGCGTGTGTAAATATAAAAGTGAACATAGAAGTCAACACTTAGAGGCGACAGTCTGTTTCATGCTATATGTAACCGTCAGTGTTGACTTCTATATTCTTTTATATATATATATATATATATATATATATATATATATATATATATATATATAATGCAGCAGATTAGGCTGAATTGGAACTATGCTCACTGATTTCTTTGTCCTAACCAATAACTGTTAGGCTGCTTGCACATCCATTCCATATATATATATATATATATATATATATATGCAGGAGAAACCAACAGGTTTTGATTTCTTGGCTATAAAGTGCTTCACAATCAAGCAAGGTTCTATTTGCCTTTAAAGGACACTCACTTGTTTAGCTTTTCTCAAAAAGTCATAACTACTCAGTTTTGCATCTCAAACATAAACAAAGCAATTTCTAAAGAATTAATGGATTTCATTTATTAATCCAACATATTTTGAATCCTGCTGGAGGGCTCACTTTCTCGAATGTTCAGGCTGGTAGGGTAAATAAGATACTTTTTAAAATAAAATAACAGGGTAGACTGGGATTTTTGGTCATTATTGGTAACCAATCTAGAAGGACAACCCTGAATTCAAAACTGTAACAATTGTCCAAGGTCCCTGCCTCTAGGGATAGAAAAACACAAAAGCAAAAAGAATGTGTGTGTGTGTGTGTGTGATAAATCTACCCTACAATCATTCTCTAAATATTGTAGATTTTTTAAAATCGTCCAACCAAATCTGGTATTCATGCCAGTTTCATGCCAATGATATACCTGTAATTTTCTTTTTTGTAAACTTTCCTTTTGATTTTCATTTATTTCTTAATTGTGCCTTTTTAAATTCCTGATTGTCTTTTCCAATCTTAATCATAATATAATGATAAATATAATATAAAGCTTACAACCATTTTTATTTTTGTTTTCTTATACTGGTACTAATAAATTATATAATTCTCATACATTTTTATTTTTGTTTATATAAAATGAAATGTAAATTCAAGAATACAGCAACATTTTCAGTGATGTTTTTTTTAAAGATAACTTTGTATAATTTGCTTACATTGGAAAAAAGCCAGTCTGCAGTACATGTCATGCACATGAATAAACTCTTGCAAAAAAACTTTTAAAAAAGGTCACATGATAAAAAATAACCAATAAAATCATAAAAGTCATAATAATAATGACAGCAATGAAAATAACAACAAAAGAGGTAACAATGATTTCAAAATGTAAAATTTAAAAGCAATAAACAAAATAGAATTATCAAAGTAAAAAAATCACCAAAAGTGTGTGTGTGTGTGTGTGTGTGTGTGTGTGTGAATTTTGTGGTAATCATTTAGGGATTTCTATCAGTTGATACTAATACTATGACTAGATACTTGATTTTCAATGTGTTTTTTTAGTGAAGTCCTGGTTCTTTCAAACATTATTTTTCAATTCTTTTATTTCAATACAGTCTATGATAGTATTAATAATCACCAGATATTATTGGTGTAAAAACTCAATCAGTACATAATAATAATAATACTTTGGTAGAAGTGGAATTAAGACCAAGATTGCTCCAGAAAACTTGCATCATTTACTCTGTGATGATTCTCCCAAAAGTTCTTTAGTTTTGAGGAGTTTTGTTGACACCATGCCTCAAGTACAGAATTTCCACTGACTGCATCAATGTGTGACACAACCATGATAATATGCATAATGCATTGCTCTCTTGGCTTCTAATCTTGATTGAAGGTGTTAACATGTACATATTTTGTCTTAATGAATTAAGATAGACTACACTAAATGCCCCATTTAGTACCACAGATTTACTTGTCAATTGCCTGACCATAACCAATTGGACATGTTCCCTATGGGGTTAAAGCATCTCTGTTCACAAGTGGAAGTAGTGAGGTAGCTTCATAGATGCATGTCAAGAGGGTTATTTCTTTAATTTTGAAGACTGCCAAGTTGGAAGTTGCATCAAGATATTTGGGAACATCCTCAATTGGAGGCCATCTGACTAGATTGTGTTACCCAACCTGAAGGTACTTGTAACTACTCTCCCACCCTGCAAGGTTATACACTGCTTTTATCAAAACCTGTCACCATACCACACACACATATGACTCTGGTGCTTGTTTCTGGTTGTGAGGCTTATACTCGGTGCCTTGATGGGTATATGAGGCTTCATATTTGTAACCTGGTGTCATTCTCTTACTCAGTATTAATATTAATAATAACAAATGCTGAGAAGAATAATGAGGAAATTTGATGTCTTTAGTAAAAATCACCAGATATTACTAGTGTGAAAACTCAATTGTAAGGTGAGTGTTTGAATACAGAGTGATTTGTAGCCACTAGATAGATGTCAAAGGACAACAAATGATAATAATAATTGAAATGTGAGACTGACAGCCTACTGGTAGCCACCAAAGTCCAAGCCCTTGAATACTAATTCTGTATGTAAGAATATTTATCAACAAATGGATTTGGACAAGTGCAGGCAGTGTGGCATGGAGGTGGAAAAATATCGCCCACTCCATTAGTGCTTGTGGAATGTTTTGCAGAAAGAATACAACCACCAACAGGATAAAGTGACTTCTCATCTGCACTGGTGCATAGATAGGAAATATGAACTTGAAGTTGGCAAGAAATGCTACTGCTACAAACCAGAGACTGGGATTGAAAACAACCAAGTCAAGATGTGGAATTTCAACATCCAAACAGACTGCATCTTTGATGTTACCAAACTAGACACCATCATTGTTGAAAATAAAGAAACGAGAAAATGCCTCCTCATCAATGTGGCTGTTCATGGTGACCATAATATCAAGGTTAAAGAAATTGAGAAACTTAAGAGAAATACACCAACATCTGGATTGAAATTATCAGAATGTTGGACACTATTATCCATTTATCATTAAGGCATTGGGGTCTATATCACTGAATTTATTGTTCTCAGTAAGTTAAGTGCCATACGTAATATACATTTAGGTCATCATGTCAGTTTTGATTCATCTTCGACTACATAGAAGATTTCCTGCAGAAGGTTGCTGTTCCTTTCTGCAGTAGACTGATTGCCAACCAAGGCTATAGGACCCAGTGTGTCCTGCTTTTTAACCCATAGCTAGGAGGAGAAGTAATGGATTCATATCTTTCCCAATGGTATTTGCATGTAAGTGAATGTAATGAGCCCAACTGGAATTTGAATTTGGCTCTCCAATTTCTCATTCCAGTATTCATCGCACCACAATGCACATCCCATCCCACAGTATTGGAATAAAGCCTAGTATCCCATTGCTTCAGAAGTCTGCATTACAATGGCTCTGCAAATATTCTGTAAAAGGTTCTCCCCCGTTTGAGGTCATACGACTTGATGGCGAACATCCATAATGCAAGATCTCTGGTTGAAAGTGAAAAACTGTGCAGTAGAAGAAAATAATAATAATAATAAAGTATACTGAGAAAGATTAAATATTAATAAGGTTTACTGTCACTTGATCCCTCTTAAAGCTAGCAAATATTACTGGTGTCAAATAATAGCTAATATTGAATAAGGAGAGTGCTGAAGTACTAAGGGAACTTGCCATTCAGTCTCTAGTGAAAGCCACTTGATACTACTGTTGTAAAAACTTGATGGGTACAAAATTATAACAACAATGCTAAGTTGTTTAAAAATGATTGAAATGTATATAATTATTTCTATTTTTCTATTTACCTGACCTGTCAGGTGGCTGAAAAGGTAGGGGAGTTTTTCTTTAATGCCAGTAAAGTGGGGTGTGTATACAGTTAAAGATCACAATATAAAAGCTTCTATCCAAAGACAAAGTAGCTTTCTCCATTAAGGAAAATGCACAAAACAATTTTCTTCCTAACAAGTCATCATTACAATATTGATCTGTTCATATCTACATATCTGTTCATTTATCTTTCTTCTTAGTGAGGTTGATTGTTTTAGTTGGCCATATGATCACAGTAAGCATAAAGCTACAATGCAGATTTTTAAAAATGCAAGAGAAACTCTGGGTAGTTAGTAATTCAGGGATAATATTGTGTGATCAGTATTTGCCCAGAACTGAGGTACCTGATTTTTCAAAGGTGATAACTATTAATGTTACAGAATACTTTCTCTATTTGCAAATGAGTAAAAAAACTGGATGCAAAAAACATATAGCTCCCATTCTGCACATAATGCAACTGGTGCGATTTGAGGGAGTATTTTCAATGACAATATCTATTTTTCTGTCATAATTTTCTCTCAATGGGTAACCCAAGAGTTATCTAGAGACTTATAAAATCTGTTGCACATTTCCAGAGGTGGGAGAACCCGTCAGCAATAGGTAATCAGTTACTGCTCCAATTTTAGGGATCTTAAACTTTTACTGAATTTGAAAAATTGAATTGTTTGTGTAGTCAAAAATTAAGAAAAAAAGATTGAAATTTAATCTTTATCAAAGAGAAAAAAACATTTTTCTCATAAAAAGTTTTCATCACTAACTTTTCAGCTACAGTTGGTTAAGTTATGTCAGTTTATTTATCTATATTTTTTTGATGGGGGGGGGCTCAAATAAAGTCATTGAGACTTTATGTCAGCTGTGAATTATTTTTTTAAATGTTGACCAAGTAAGAAAAGTACATAAATAATCAAAATTTGAAACAAAATTTACATATAAAATTATAAGTAAAGAGGTTCACAAATAAGCCACTAAACTAAACATAAGCAAGCAGGGAATAAATCAGCTTGTTCTCTTGACTTTTTTTTTTTAAATGATGAATGATAAAAAAAAAAGAACAATAGATAATTGGCAGAAGGTGAGGTGGATTAAATACCAGCAAATGATGAAGACTTGCAGAATTGAAAGAAATGGGATAAAGTGACACTGTTGTGGCATACAGAGGAATAGCAGTGTAGATTTTAGCTGACAAATACACATGTTGAGAAGCAACAAAGCAATTGTCTGTCAAAAGATAAACTTGCAGTTTTTTATACATATTTTTCTTTAAAAAATTAAAAAGGCAAGCTTAGAAGGCAAATGGTAGACAAATAAAAATTTTTCATTCAGATTCTCTTCATTTTCTCTCATTTTTTTTCTTTTTGTTCATAACCTTGAAAAGAATAGGCTAGTGATAGTTTTGCTTTGTTTTTGAAAAGAAAATTTCTTTTTGTAAATTATTTTTCTCATTTTGTAGTGAGAGTTCAGGAATAAAGTTCATATATTCACATTTTTTTTTCATTTTTTTCAATATTTTAATATTGTATATGTGCTTCCATTTTGATTTGTCTTCCTCCCATGTAGACTTTTAAAATTTCTTTTGTTTTTACAATGATTTCCAGTATTGTTCGAATCAATATTTTTCTTGTTCAAAATTTAAAATGTCCATAGTTTCCGATTTTTCCATTTTTTTTTGGATTTCAGTGTTGGCTCCTTGATGTAAAATGCATGAAAAAAAAATTAAAAAAGGACTCTAAAAGACAAAGGATTATTATTGTTTATTTCAAATACAGAGATAATGTTTCTTTATTGTTTAAAATGTAAAAATAGTCTAAACCTGTTGCAGTGTTTTTCATATTTCTTAAATAAGGAATATCGCAAAAAAATGTAATGAAAACTAAATTGCACCTTATTAAGTTAAAAAATAATTTTCAAAATTTCAAATATAGCATAAATGTTGAAACTTCTATCATAACTGTTTTGATATTTAAGATCAAAATTGTTTGTATAGTTAATGAAAAATAAAAATAAATTACATAATAAAAGCATTAATGTCCTTAAATTTTACCAGAGTTCTCTCCCTTGCACTCACGATTTATTTAAATATTCACATGATAAAAACATGTGGAATTAGAATATGCCATAATTTTTTTTATATGTGTAAACTAATTGTTTTATATTTTGTAACTTAAATCCGATTATAAGGTAATAAATTTAAATTGATTAAAACTTTAAATTATTTTTTATAAAATTTTTAATCTCAATTGATACATTGTTACTTATTGCAAATACATGAGTATGTATGAAAAATGTTTTTGTTTTTTCTATTTATAATGAAAGACAAAAGAGACAAGATGCTACCCAAAAGCTTAAGATACAAAATAACCAATTAAAAAAAAAAAAAAAAAAAAAATTAATAGGTAATGAGGTTCCATATTTCTAGATAGATTAATTTCAGGAAATGTGTAAAATGTCCAGGGTGACAAGAAATACTGGGTAACTTGCAAGCATGATGCCACAAAATCAAAAGTGCAATAACTAAATCAGATGTTAAAAGTTGTGTGGGCCTAAATCAGATGCTAACACTGGGAGAAGGGCTAAATTAGATGCTAACACTGGGAGAAGGGCTAAATTAGATGCTAACACTGGGAGAAGGGCTAAATTAGATGCTAACACTGGGAGAAGGGCTAAATCAGATGCTAACACTGGGAGAAGGGCTAAATCAGATGCTAACACTGGGAGAAGGGCTAAATTAGATGCTAACACTGGGAGAAGGGCTAAATCAGATGCTAACACTGGGAGAAGGGCTAAATCAGATGCTAACACTGGGAGAAGGGCTAAATTAGATGCTAACACTGGGAGAAGGGCTAAATTAGATGCTAACACTGGGAGAAGGCCTAAATTAGATGCTAACACTGGGAGAAGGGCTAAATTAGATGCTAACTAGGAGGGGAGCTAAATAAGATACTAACAATGGTGGTGGTGGGGCTAAATCAGGTGCTAACAGTAGAAGTGGGTTAAATCAGATGCTAACTGTGGGAGGGGGCTAAATCAGATCCTAAAAGTGTGTGTGTGTGTGGGGGGGGAAATTATATGCTAATAGTGTGAATGGAGGTAAATTTAATGTTAAGTTTCTTGATTCTATATTTTTTATCTGATCCTCTTATAAAATGAATATTTTTTTAAGATCTGTTATCTTACTGTAAACACTTTTTTAAACACACAATTTGTTCTCTTTTCCCTTGTATTTATTTTCTGGAATGAGACCTATAAACTTTTCCCACAAAGAAGACTTATATAAAAGTTTCTGAGAGTTATTTAGGGTCATGAGCTATAGATTGCATATTTATGCTTGTTGAATAGTAGGAGCATGTGTGTACGTATATCCCCCACTTTTAACATCTGATTTAGCTGGCATAAACTTTTATTTTGTGGTTCCCTGCTTGTTGAGTAGCACTTTGGATATAAGACTTTAGATAAATTGTATAATAAATTTATACATAAAATCCATTGATAAGAATGAATTTATGAAACATTTTTATGCCTGGTTTATAAACATCTTTTTATCCTTTGGAGCCGTTTACAAAATAACTCTCTCATATCAACTGTACAAAGAACAACAACAAAAATTCAGAACAGTTGGTGAAATTTAATATCAGCAGATGTTAATTCTTTCATTTTTTATATATATATATATATATATATATATATATATATATATATATATATATATATATATATATAGTTTTAATGTAATTTATAGTTGACGGTTTAATGAAAACAAGACAAGAGAATACAACTTCAGCTTTAAACTTGCTCGGTTATAACTGGATCAAAGTATTAATTTTATAGCATAAAGAAAGTTACTCTTAGGGGAGATAATTTTTGACAAAAGGGAATAACTTGTGTTATAAGTATAGACGACATCGATGAAAATATCAACCCAAAACAATACTAAATATTTTATACAGAAACAAGTTAAATCAAATGCCATAAAAGTTACCCATAAAATAAAGATTACTGATTCATAAACTTATCAGTCAAATAATGCTTAAAGCAATTTAAGCTTAGAATTTAACAACTCCATTTTTAATCTCTAATTCTACAGCACATATCAAATTTATTCACAAAATTTCATCACAAAACTGGGATTTCATTATATTATAATTGAGTAGTTATATATGTAGGTATTTAATGGTGTATCCTCAACCTGAATGTAGCACAAGTTCAAGTTTAAAGTTCATTGGTAGAACAAGTATACACAAAATGAGGACAAAAATTGCTCAAGTCCCTTCTGCACTTCCCCCTTTTGGAGACACCTTACTTCATTCAGCACTTAATCATTCTGACGCCCCTCACAAAGGGGGAATAATACATGGGGAGGATAGCCCTCTGAAGCTCAAGTGCACAATATTCAACCCATCCACTTGATCAATATATGAAATTTAAGAATAGTATTTGATGAGAAAATATGTGAGCATTGTCGACAAGGTCAAGCATATCAATGATGGAAGTTAATATAAGAAAGACTAAAGTGAATTCACTTAAATACTGATTAGTAATTTAGTCTTCCACACCATTGCTAGCAAGTTTGCTTTCCACCAGAACCCTTATACTAATGATCTTGTGCCAGTCTAAGTTAAATCTAGTCAATATCACACCTGGTTTTAATTTAAATTTCTGGGTTCTTGACGATTCCATGTTATTACTAAAAGATACACATTTTCGTAATTCTTTCTTTTTAAAATTGCTTATTGGGCTCTATTTTCTTTTTCTTGAAATATTGACTAAACTTAGCTTTGGACATCACAAGTGAGAGAAAAAAACTCACTACAGTAGTAGATATTCTTCAGGTGAACTTGTTGATCATTACTCTATATCAAAGTGCTTTATTCTTCAGAAAATGGGAAAATACTTCATTTTTTCTTCTTTTTTTATAGATAAAACACCAGATGAAAGTTGAAGAATGAATCTGCCAAATCAACACCAAGAATATGAAGAAAGAGTTCAGAATTTGTTAATGACTCTTCTCAAGGTTAAAGACAATATAGTGTAGTTCTTTTTACAAAAGATCATTTTTGCCATTAAAAATGAACCATTTTTTCTTTATACGAATAGTGAATTTTACAAGTGCCTGAAAATAGAGGATTATTTGGCAGAAGATTGTGTAATGTTAGTTTTCCAGCTATTAAATTAAAAATCTGAAACTAAAATTTCTCTGTATCATTAGAAAAACAAATGCTTAGGTCTTTTATTTTCTACTGAAGCACACTTTGTTTTAACCAAAGTTTAAGATATTTAGGATTTGTTTTGTTTATTAAAACCTTCAGATTTGATATCTGATCTCAATGAGTTTCTATTTTAAGATTCAGGTGTAATGAAAAGATGAGGAGAAAGTCAAGTCTGATGATATTAAATTTAGCCCAATCGTGTTCTTAGTCTACATATGAATTGTTCATATTGTACATTTTTCAGCACAAAGTTCACAAAAAATCATGAGTGTTGATCAGATAAGTAGAGATCACTGTAATAATGAAAAAGCTGTTTACATTTATGACTGCAAATGAAATCAAATTGAATTTGTGACAATTTGTGATGTTTGTGTGTGTGCGCATGTGAGAAGGCAGTGGGGTTAGCAACTGAAGCAATTTGTGTGGTGTAAAGGACACTGTAGAAGCACGACACACTCAATAAAATACAACAAAACAGTGATGGAAGATGAGCAGGTAACAGACTGAAATATTCAAATGTGATTTGATCTTCATGAAATAATCAAATGTCATTAATCCATTGTACCTAATCATGTTCTGAGATGCAAATACAGGAATCTAGCTTTTATACTTTCTTTGCTTGTTGTGTCTTCTGCCCTTCAAAACTTATGCATCTTTAAGCAGTATTATGGTTTGTGAAATAAATAAAGTATTGTCCAAGAGATGTAATTCTTCTAGAATGGGTACAATTTAAAAAAAAAATTGTGAAACAGAGCCAAATAGCACTGGACCTGGAATTGGATGAGTTTGAAATCTGAGAAAGAGTCCCTGAGACTGCATTGGTCTATGAGGATACTGAGAAGGGTGCTGGAGATTTGAGGAAAGTTGCTGCTACTAGATCTTTAGCGATAACCGCTAGACATCTAGTATAAATATGTGAATGCATTGATTAATAATAATAATAATAAAGGATGCTGAGGAAAATGCTGGAGATTTTCCAAGACTTGCTGTATTTCAATATTTATCAATAATCAATAAACATATTCACTGAATATGTGAAAATGTAAATGCAATACTAATACTACTACTAATAATGATGATGATGATGGTGGGGAGACTGCTGGTACATTGAGGAAACATAATATCATATGATCCCAGGTAAAAGCTACCAGATACTTAAAGGGATAAAAATTCACATAAATAATAAGAAAAATGATTAACTATGGCCACAAAAATTCCCAAAAGTCCATCTTATGTCATAAGACTCTCTATGCTGTTTTAAAAGCAAATCACATTGAAACATTGGTTCCCATATGATCACCAAATTTAAAAGTTGAGCAACATTGAGCTGGGTCCATACCTAGATGGATAACTGCTTGCAAATACCAGGTGCAACCTTGGATACATGGGTGGTGTAATGGATAACAGCTTGGAATTGTTAATCAGAGAGGCAGTTTACAATTCTTGTTGGGTTCATTATGTTCACTTACATGCAAATACCCTTAGGAAAGGTATGAATTCATCTCTTCTCCTCCATCTATGGGTTAATTAGTACAACATTTGTCACTAAAACAAAAAAAAATGTTTGCAATCAAAAAATATTTTCTGGCTTTAAATAACCTGCAAAGATACTGCTCAAAGTGCTGGAGATTTAGGGAAACTTGATGTCACTCAATCTCCAGTGATAACAGACACATGGTGTAAACATGCAAATGCATAAATAATAATAATAATAATAATAATAATAATAATAATAATAATAATAATAATACATAAGATCAAATTAAGAGAAAATTAGAAATTGTATAGCAATTTTCTAACTACTAAACTTTCACCTTTGGATCATCAGGTTGCAAGTTTCAGTGTTTTACATCCTGACACTTGCAGATTGATAATCTGATGGTGAACATTAACTAGCTAGCAAGTAGTCATATAATTTCAATTTTTTCTTGATTTGAACTTAAATTGCTTTGCTTTTTCTAACATTGGGCATTTTTTTTTACAATGGAATAACTATTTTATCTATCAACTTTAATTATTATACATATATACTTAAACACTCATGCACAAATCACTTTTTCCCACAAGGAAAAAATCCTTGTATATAACACTCTCATTCTAAGAACATCTAATTGAAAAAGACATTTAAAGATAATACAAGCACTTTATACAAAGCAGTTTGAATCTTACTTTCTTTGAAACAGGTTGGAATATGTTGGTGATGTTTTAAAGACAATTCCAACATAGAATTACTTCTACATCTATCCAGCATAGTTTAGAATTACTACTACTTCTACACACAGTTTAACATAAACATAGAAAAATATACTAACAACAAACCCTGTGAAAAGGTCTAATGAATTGGCCAAAAGTACTTTTTCGTATAATAATCACTATGGACTTAGTGTTGAAAAACTGTAAGAACATTAGAAAAACTGAATAAAAAATTGATTGCCTATTTATGCTGATTGGGTGGTTGGGGGAAGTGTGCATATAAGAAACAGGGAAGGATAGGTTTTCTCTTTCCTTACTTCTTTTAATTTCCTAGTATCCTATATACACATCCAACTAAAGTAGTAGTAAGACTTGTTCTGAAAATCGCATTGAAGTGTGACTGAATCCCCATGCAATATAATTTCCTATTTCCACTTTCTCTCTCTCTCTCTCTTTCTCTCTCTCTCTCTATATATATATATATATATATATATATATATATATATATATCTCAAAAGACTATATATATATAGAGAGAGAGATAATTGTATTAGATTTCAAACAATGAATTTATCTCCATTTTATGATCTCCATAATGATGGACAGTGATCTTGAAAAATGAGAAAATTTAATAAACAAATGGTGTTTCAATAAATAAGGAGATTGGAAAATGATTACAAATAAGTCTTTCAAAGTGAAACAAGAATTTTGAATAAATAAAACTAAAAATAAATGTTCTTTAACAAATTCAAGAACATTTTCATGAAGTTTTGTCAACGTTACAATATAAATAAATGTCCATCAAAACAATAAAAAAAAAAATTGAGTGATGGGCTGATTTTTCAGTACATCCACGTTACTACTGAAAGTGACAAAAGGTCAGTTTAAAGTGGGTTTAATGGCAATACTGTGGTGGTAATTTTGTAAGCGTTGCTTAGATGTGGCACAAGGTCAAAAGTATGGGGCACCCAAGGAGGATCAAAATCACTATTCAGTTGTAATTGATCTAGTGAAACAAACTTGCTTACAATTACACCATGTTGTATTGCCCAAACAGTGAGTGATGGGAATGAATGTTAATAAGCTCTGTGGAGGATGAGGGGGGGGGGGTAAAAAAAAAAAAGCATGGTAGGAAACATTTATTTGGGACTCAAGAATAAAAAGGGAGGATGTCAAAGTGATCCAAAATTGTTCCCAACACTTTCAACTGAGAAAAAAACTTCTTATTGCATTGCATGTTTTTTTCTTTTCTTCTGGGTGTGTATTTTATCAAAAGGTTCATGTTTCAATCTGTCTGAAAATATCTTCTATGATAAGATAGCAAGAGATTAACATGAATCTATTCTGGGATGGGCACATGTAAGGTTGATTTTATATATTTATTAACATTCTTATCATAAACTTTGTCTAATTCAAAAGGATAAATTTACAAGTGTCGTTCAAAATGTTCTAAGCCTCGCTTAGAAAGAAGAGCCATAGCTGAACATTTCTCTTGTGGCAACAGACTAACACTTAGAAAAACTAATTCAGATTTCTGTCTTAATTTCTGTGCAGATGAAGGCCATAAAAAGGTGAGAGGTGTGTGAGAAATCTAAAAATGGACAAAACAGAGACCCAAGTATCTGTAAAAATAAAAGTATGACACCCAAGGAAATCCATGAGGACATAACACAGACATATGCTGAGAACTCCCATTCCTATGTAACTGTGAAGAAGTGGGCTGTGGAAGATAAGCGGAGCAGGGACAGCACAGAAGATGATCCTCAGTCAGATCATCCAAAAACCTCAACTACTAATGAGCAAATTAATGACATTCACCGTATGGTTTTGGATGACAGACATCTTACTGTCCAGCATATAGCTAAGTCTATAGGCATTAGTTCTGGTTCGGTCCATACTGTTTTAACTCAGATCTTGGGAATGGGTAAGTTGTCTGCAAGGTGGATCCCAAGAATGCTGACACCAGAGCAGAAGCCAAAAAGGGCTGACATTTCCAGAACACTTTTAACTTGCTTTCAGGCTGACCCTGAGAATTTCTACTCAAGATGAAATTGGGTTCACCACTCCGAACCTGAATCAAATATTCAAAACAAACAGTAAAAACATGCTTTGTTCTCCACTCCTGAAGAAGTTCAAGCAGGCAGCGTCTGTTGGCAACGTGATGGCTTCTGTTTTTTGATATTCTGAAGGTGTAATCACAATAGACTACCTGGCAAAGGGGAAAACTATTAATGAATGGTACTATGCATCAGCATTAAGACAACTGAAGTCAAAATGCAGAGGGAAGCTGAGGGCAGGTGTGCTTTTGCTCCAGGATAATGTGGCTGTTCACACTGCTGAATTAGCCATCTGTGGCTTTGAATTTCTACACCATCCCCCTTAGTCACCAGACTCCACCTGACTTCTTCCTGTTTCCTCAACTGAAATCTCCACCTGTGTGGTTGCCATTTTGGAAACAATAACAAGATTATATGTGCTGTGGAGGTGTTTTTAGAGGACCAAGATGCTACTTTCGTTTGTGATGAGATTGCAATGGGACCATTTGACCAAGTGCTTTGATGTCAAGAGAGACTATACTGAAAATAGTGAAAAACTGTCTTGTTTCTCCAACTCCTGGAGAATTATTTGAATGACCCTCATACTGAAAAGGCATATCTAATTTTTAATCTAATCTGACATATTTCTTGCATAATCAATCTATATGATTATTAATCACTATTGAATTAAGTGCATTAACAAAGAAGGAGACAATGTATATATATAAGGAAATTAATGACAAAGTGGAAAAAAGTTTTTGTATGACATGTTTTGTCCTTTATGATTTTGTTGGGCTAAAGTCATGTTTTTGTTGATGTAATTAGATATGTGTATGAAGGGGAAGAGTAATATAAAAATGCAAACATTGATTATAATTATGCATAGATAGTAAATGCTGAAAATGGGAAGCTGAAATTTTAAACTTTTAAATATTATTTTAAAATTTCTTTCTTAAATATTCACTCCCATATTTTTGTATCAATCTACACACACACAAACATCATATATAGTAATTCATTGAGCCTAGAATAATCTGGATGGCCATTTTGTCCTATTTTGGAACTCATCAACAGTACGCATCCACTACCAAGAATCAAACCCAGACTTTTTCAAAATGAAACGCCCAGTGCTTTCTGCATTCTGTTGAGGATTATTCTAGGCTCAATGAATTACTATAAATGATTACTCTAAATCTCCAAAATTTCTTCAAAATTTTCTTGCTTGACCCAGCTAATGCTAATGATGAGCAGCTAAAGGTGAAAAGAAGACGTGGCTCTTGGGGCACTGTCCTGTGGGTATTCGCATACTTGGAGGAGTATCACTACAGAATTGAGTGAGTAGTGGCACTATATTGAGTCTAGTCAGTTTCTTCTTTGTCACTGAGGCCCGTGGTACAGTTGGTATAACGTTTGCATTATACTGAAATGGTCCGGGTTCAATTCTTGGTAGTGGATGCGCACTGCTGATGAGTCCCAAAATAGGACAAAACAGCCATTCAGTGCTTTCTGCATTCTGTTAAGGATTATTCGAGGCTCAATGAAAATTACTATATATGATTACTCTAAATCCCAAAATCAAAATATATATATATATATATATATATATATATATATATATATATATATATGTGTGTGTGTGTTTGTGTATGTATATGTATGTAAAATAGATAGGTTAGTTAATAAAACAAGGACAAACAAAAGGGTACCAATATAATCAGTTTATTATTTATTAAATATTAATTATTAATGATATGACAGAAATGAAGTACACAGCGAAAGGTTTTAAGTTTGAAATTTTCAGATATGCCTGTGTCCTTTTCTAACAGACCTAGGAATAAGCACACACACACACACACATATATATATATATATATATATATATATATATATATACACACACATATATATATATATTTGTTTTTTTAAAATGTTTTCATTTCATAATTAGGAATTTTAGAACTTTTTTAAAATTAAAATATTAAAAAAAATAAAAAACAAAAAAATTCTAAATTATTCTAAAATCTCATCAACCCACATTCCTGAGCATGTGTAGATTTAGTCCAATGAAGTCCTGAAGGACGTAACACATCACAAGTAAACTTTTTACAGATTATCTTACATTTTCCCCAATATATATATATATATATATATATATATATATATATATCATCCCTGTTTATCTTTGCATAGAAGTATTGCTTATCTTTACCTGAAAATGATATAAGATTGTTTACGTGTTTACCAGATATAAAAATAGGAATGCCTTTTATAAATCTTGCCTTTTTTACATTTTCTATTGAGGCAATAAATTCTGCATGAATTTAATTTTAAAAATATGCATATCTTTTGTTTCCAGAAAATAATATCTCTGTCTGCAAAAGATAATATTTATTTATATGAATGAGATAAAAAAAAAACCCCATTAGCACCTTCTTGGAATGTAGGTGTAATATGACACCACATTTGAACTATTAAAGGAGAGAGGAAAGGCATTCAGAATTATAATATACATTGACTTTGATAAACATTTGGTCACGTAATAATCAGGAGTTCAATCCCTAGGCTGAGGAATAAAGACTCAGACTCAGTGGAAAAAGATTGAGCAATAACTGAGCAGTAATAAAAAAAAGGATGAGACAAGATATCCCTAGACATGGATAGGGGAACAAATAAAATCTACTGTCATAGATTAAATAAAGAGTTCAGTTTGAAATCCCTTGATGGTTTCCCAAATTGACAAGAACCTGATGAAGGTTGGAGAGCACAATGGCCAAAATGTTGTGATAATAACAACAAAGATAAGGACAGTAGTTGTAATGGAAATAAAAACACATACACACTCAAAAAACTTATTAATGTTTTTACAAGCAGCATTATATAAATAACTAGATTATATATATATATATATATATATATATATATATATATATATATATATAACACACACACACTACACATGTGTGTGTGTGTATATATATATATATATATATATATATATGTGTGTGTGTGTGTGTAATATATATTATTATTTATATATTATATGCATAGTACTTAGAAAGTGCTTAATATCAGAGATAGAGCTAACAAAAAAAACACCAACAAACACTCTTTAGTTCAAGCTACCATCACAATAATTACATTTATTATCATTCTCCCACCCCCATTACTAATCACTTCTACCACTTTACAATAACTATTAGCTACTAATATTATCATTATCACCAATCCCCCAACACCATTACTACCACATCACATCTACTATCATATAAACCTGCTATAATCATTAACATAAAGTACTCCCCCCTTCCCCTAACATATTTAATACCACCATATAAAAACCAATAAGGATTACAAACTGCAATTTCTACCAGTTACACATATGCAGTCATCAAAAACAAGCAAATAAACAGCTTTAAAATAATAACAAATCAGCCTTAAAAAATTAAAAATAATAGCAATTTTTACCTATCATAATTTTACAGAAATATTATTCAGCGAAAGAATAGAAAAATGATCTGATTGTTGACATGTATACATTCACGAGAAATTTTCGCTATACTTCTGATCTTTGAATTTCAACATACAAATGTGTATGTATAGAGACAACAGCACACATATACATACATATGTCAAGTCCCATAATGTCCACATATGTTTATGTTTTTATGAGAACTGGTGGGCGAATGAGTGTGTATGTGTGTCTGTGTACCTCAACGGGTGTACGGACATGCATCTATGTTTGCGTTAGCATGAGTGACATCACGATGACGATTCCCACCCCAACTTCCATAATAACACCAATATATGCAATGTACATAAATCCAAAATTTTTAAAAAAAAAATTAATCAGTTTGTCTGACAATCGCAAAAGCGTGAAACCTAGGGTCACAAACTCACATCAATCCAACCAAATATATATATATATATATATATATATATATATATATATATATATATATATATATATATATTGATAATATAAATATACATATATATGCATCTTTTGATATATGAATATGCACATATACATGTATGTTTATATTTATTTTGTGGTAGTATATATATGTGTGTGTGTGTATGCGTGTTTGTGTGTGCACATGTGTGTTCTCATAAATAAATGAACTGCATAACAGTAAGTTATTAATCTTAAAAATTTTACAACACTCAGTTTTCAATTTGTGCCTGACAATTTCCCCATGCATGGAACTCAGAGTTGTACCAAACAATGAAGAACAAATTATTATTATTAGTAGTAGTAGTATAAATATAAGGTCTGTTTTTATATCAAACACTGTTTTATTATTACCCCCAGCACACACTGTGTACTATATATATATATATATATATATATATATATATATATATATATATTTCCTGCTACCTGGAACATTATTTTTTATATATATATATATATATATATATATATATATAGTTTTTAAAGTATGTTATATTTATGTGTAAAAGTTTTCAACATCACAGATAGAGCATATGTAAATATAAAAGTGGACACTGAGGCCAACGGTGAGTGGCGACAGTCATCTGCTTCATGCTTGTATGCAATCTTTAGGCTATGAAGATTGCATGAAACCGACTCTCACTGCTCAGTATTGACTCCAGTATCCACTTTTATATTTACATAATCTCTATCTGTGATGTTGAGCACTTTTACACATAAATAGACCATACCTTAAAATTATATTTTTATCATATATATGTGTGTATTATATTTACATTATATATTATGTATTATATTTATATTATATATGATATGTCTATTGGCATATCAAATAAGATGCATTTTGCACATTAAAACCATAAGAAATCTAATAAATTATTGTACTCACTTTCTAAATAAGTCAAAGCAATCTGAGATTGAATTAAAACAACAAATATGGCACTTGAAGAATGAGAAGACACTTGCTTATAATTGTTATGCTTGTTATTTTAATACAATCTTATATATATATATATATATATATATATATATATATAAAAAGAAAGAAGAGTAAGATATATAATCCATTGTTCTTATAGATATTTTTATTTTTACAAAATAGTGCTCAATGTAAATTTACAGAGCTTTAATATGATAAATTAACTGATTTAAAATGTTTTTTCGCTACACAGTTTTGAAACATGGTTAGAACTGTGTAGTGAAAAAAAAACATATTTTAAATAAGTTAATTTATAATATATATATATATATATATATATATATATAGCTCATCATGTCTACCTCGAATCACAGTATCTGTTCACTCTGCCTGAGATTTATGAGTGTTATGCACCAGCCTTCTGCATAGAATTATCTACATGATTTAATATTTGCAGGTTAATTTTACTGTACTGTACTTGTGTTTTGGTTTGAGTATTTCTTCTCTGAGACTGGTTACCAACCAAGGCTAGGACATCATGTTTACTCAACTATTTAACCTATATCTGTGAGAAGAAGAGATGGTTTCATACCTTTCCCAAGTGCATCACTGCAAAGTGAACACAAAGCACAAACTACCTTAGCTGAACTTTGAACTCAGTATGCCAATTCAATATTCTGCATTGTTAACTTCCATTTCACTCATATTTTCTCATTTTTCCAGTACATATGTGAAGTACCAACAGTAATTTTTTTCTATTATGGAAGTGCATTTCAGTTGTTTTGCTTTACTAGGGTTATACAGGGTTTTGTCACAACTGAGAAAGACCAAGAGAACTTTATTTGCCATCCAAGAAAGTAAAATGCGATAAAAAGTCTTTTTTAACTTTTATATATCCACCCAATATTGTACTTAACTCTTAAGATTCTATATAACGGTGACTCATTCAGAAATTACCTGGTTCCTTCTGTTATTACCATAGATAGATATCTTAACATGCTTCTGACACTACTCCTCTAAGAGAAATACAGAAGTGTTGCCTGGGAGATACATCCCTGTTTACTGAAAGGGAATTCATGATGGTTTCCAATCTCAGATGGCTAGAAACTAATTCTTAAAGAAATGGTCCTTAAAAGCATTAAACTAAGAACATAATGGCTGAAGTAAAGGATAGTTAAATTTGTTTGAATTATTCATGCAGTAAAAAATTTATGACAAACAAGATTATTCTTTTCTTTATCATTCCAATATGTAGCTATATATTCCTTATGTATTTATTAAAATATTTCAGTGGATGCCATTGATATCTAATCTTTTCCACATGTTAGGAAAATGTGTACTTGGCTAAATCTTTACAAATAATGATTTTGATTTTAAGTGAGTCAATTTAATTGTTTGGCTTTATATTTGTTCAAAGCATGAGATTCTAACTTTTATCTTTTTAAATGCACACATTTAATATATCCATTCCAGGGATTTATTTCTTAAGAAATGTTAACTCTTATTTAAAAAGCTGTGATTAACAGTGCATTAGCATTGGGAATCCATCCCTCAAAAGCAAATTTTCTATTTCAAAAGAAGATTCAAAATATTTATTTGTATTTTAAGATACCATTTGACATTGAAAAAAAAGGAAAAAATCCAACTCATGTTATATTTAATCTCAAATGGGAATATAGATAAATAACCTTCTGCTGTAGATATTTAAACTAATGCTAGTTTGGAACAGAACTATAAAATAACAGCCCAAAACTGTGTAAACTGTTCATGTATTGATATAAAATCTAATATATCTGATATCTAAAAAATTAATCTCTCATATTTTCTTGGACATAGTAATTGTAAAATATTAATAGTGTTAAGTTGTTAAAGCCTGAAAAACTTAAAAAAAATAATAAAAAATAAACTGAAAAAAATTATTGGAGAGACTTCAATAGAAATTGTGACACCAAGAAAAAGTAATTTCTGAAAAATAGAAAATTTGGCCTCGCAAAGCTATAGGTCAATTGTATATTTTTTTGTGTGCATGTTAAATAAAAGAGAAAATATAATAATTAAAAAAAATATCTATAGTGGTTTTGAAAAAAGAACTTGATAAAAATATTTACATTTCAACATAAGCGACAATATTTCGCAAGGGACACAACTTTTATTTAAGCAATGAAGAGTTATGTTACTTAACTGTTAAATATACGCACTTTTTGTTATCTGTTCATTTTTACCGATTTCTTTAATAATTTGTGTTATTTAAAAATAATTTATGGCTTAGAGCTCACTACGATTGCAAACAATACCCCTTAGCGATGTGATTTATATTATTATTGTCATTTTTAATCCTATGTAACGCACACGAAACCGCGTTTATTACCTATCGTAAAAAGAAAAACTGTAACCAACCGTTGGCATACTACTACTAATAAAATGTTGCTGTTGTTGTTGTTGTTTCTGCAGCAGCAGCAGCAACAACATTATTATTATTATTTTATTTTTACTTTATTTATTTATTTTTTTTAGGGCGAACACGTGTGCACGCAATCATTTAAACACAGTTCTTTGAAATCAAGGCCCTTTCTGTTTGCTCTGTTGGGCTTTTTACAGCATAACCGTGGAAAAAAAAAACAAAAAAAAAAAAACAATAAGTAAAAAAAAAACGAATATGTGTTTAGTTTATTTGCTGTTTTTTTTCCTTTTGAAATTGACAAGAGTTATTAGCCTGATTCACAGTGTGCATTCTCAAGGGACTGCAACACTACACAGTCATTACAATGTCATTACAATGTCATATAAAAAACAAGTACAGCATGCCTCCACAATATCTCTCAAGTGTATGCATGTGTGTATCTGTGTGTGTGTAGGAGGGGATAACAACAAAGTTATTACATCAGGGAACAGTGTAGAGCAGGCATGGGCAACCTTTCCCAAATAGTGGGCTGCATGAGGTACAGTACATCATGAGGGAGGTGGGCCTCAGTAAAAGGTAATTTTTCATTAAAGATACCTCAGTCATTTTCCCAACAAAAGACTATGCATATATAAGCATCTGACTTAGAAATGGGGAAAAATCAATTTTTATTTTTTGGAGAAAAGATTTCTTCTATAATTAAAATAAAAACTAAAGTCTTGGTATAATGTTATCACTGATGGACAGTGATTAACACACACTGTTGCATATCACTTATTTCCAATTTATTCATTTGAGTATGCAAAAATATCTGTAAAAGATGAAGTATATTTATTCTCTAGAGAAAAATAATTATCATTGACGTACCCTGTTTCTGAAGCAAAAAGATGTTTACACATATGATCTTCCTTTATGAAAATCGTGAAGGATTTAAAATGCTGACAACCGCACCTTCAATGAAAAGTAACAAAATTCATGAAATATTGTACTTAATTTGTATCTGATTATACATGAGAATGTATGAAAATGAAAGGAAAAAACAACATTTTAATAAATGCTATTTTCTTCATGAAATTAGGCATACCATTCAGAAAGTGAATTGAGCCACATATAGCTTGCGGGCCACAGTTTGCCTATAACTGGTGTAGAGCCATCTTTTGAATTAATTGACTGTTTTGTTAGCATCTGAATTCTCAGACTGAAACTGTCAATTGACTGAATAGAACAAGTGTCAGCAAATAATTCAGTACACAAGATGAACTTGTAGCACTTGTGAAGAAAAACTTTAAAAATCTAGATAATTTAAGATTTTGTAAAACACAAATTAGACAGATTTAAATTATAGCCGACACATTATTAGAACATATTCTATTATTAATTAATCAGTTTCAGGCCTCTTTTTATTGAAAATTATTAATAAGATATTATATCCTGGCTGTGTGGATACCAACATAAAATGTAATTTGTGGGGAAAGACAAAAATTACACAGCATTTAAAACATATATTAGATTATTAATCCGCTTTTAAGCGTGTATAGTTATTAATTGCTCACAACCAACCAACAAATTTTTGGACAATTTTTTCATTTAAGTCCAGAAAAGATAACATTTATACACATACAAGAAAATATAATAAAGAAGTACCTTGTCACTCTTGTTCAACAAGATATGTAATAAAGAGTGACTGCTGCCCAAATACACAACTATATATATATATATATATATATATTTTCACTTTTATTATATGTAGTATTCTTGATCTCCAGAATGCTACACTTAAAGGAGAAAATAACTTACTTAAACAAAAGGTTCTTCAGAGTAATTATCAACAATGTGTGCTGAGGGTAATAATAAAACAGAGTTTGAGGCAAAAAAGGTGCTTAAA